>QTSX02000167.1:0-190961 GCA_014839935.2 Entomophthora muscae
TGAAGACATTTTTATTAAAGATCTGGGTTAGATGACACCATTGTGTCATAAACCACATGATAGAAATCCAGGTGTGATTATGGAACCGGAGGGGTTTTCAGCCAAATATACCCCAATTGGTATATAATGGAAACATGATAATAATTAATAAAATATGATGCTTATTTGTGATAATGGTTGCTTTCCCCTCAATCATTTTATGTTTTTGTATTTTAACTGAAAGACTACCATAGAATGAAAGAGATGGTCTGCAGCTAAGACTATTGGAAGTGAAAAATGTGGAAGTGATCACCAGATGTCAACAAGTTTAACACCAAGATTGCTTACCTGGAATCCAAGCTCATCAAAGCTTACACAAAGAATTCCCTGTCAAACCATAAAAGAGTCAGACCGGGATAATGAAGAAGCAAGCATGAATTTCCTGAATCCTCTACAATTGGGGTCCCAGAACCAACTCCTGGCTGCTGTTTCCTCTGCTGTGACCAACAACCACACTCAGAACATGACTTACCAAGAATGGACACATAGTATCTTTTCTTGCATTTCTGATAACCAATACAATTTTCTGGCCTCACAAAAGTACCTGACCTCATTGCTAAATACACTTTGCTCCTCTTTCCCAGGATATATCAGAGATTGGCTGTGCAAGTTAGATGACCATCATGCTGCTCGGCAAGAACAAATCAGAGCCACTCTCCCAAAATATTGAAAGGACTTTGAGACCTTAGTTGGCAAACTCAACCAATTATGTGAACACATAAAAACTCAACTAGAGGGCATTGAGACAAGTGTGGATAATTGGAGCCATCAGCTACACCAACAATACAGCCTGGACAAGGCCACTTTGGGCAATACCCTACGTCAAGTTCAGACTTATGTCGTCAACAAGGTAGCCTAGGTAGAAATGGCACCACCTGCGCCTCCCGCTGGAACTCCCTCTGCATTTCAGGCTAAGGTCTGGGAGGCCATACCCAAACTCAAGGCCACCACTCAATAACAGGCCTCTGCTTCCAATCCTCCTCCAGTGGAGCCTGTACCTGACCCCCACATTACCATCCTGACTGACCAAGTAGCCACATTGTAAGGTGAAATTGCATACCTGCATCAATTCCTCTCTGACCAAGAAGATTCTTCCTCTGAATATGATGGTGAAGGAGAGGAAGAGGCTGCTGATGTTCCCATTCATGAAGACCATAGATGCTTCTCTGGCTTAGAGGGACAACTATGCATCAACTGTGCTCTTGCTCTAGACAACTTAGCAGCTGTGACAAACAATATTGTTGAAAGACAAGATGTGCTGGAACAAGAAGTTCAGAACCTTGCTTGCCTGACAAAGAATATAAATAAGAGGATCACTCCTTTGGCATCTCAGGCCACAGCTATAGCCACCCAGATCAATGGAATTGGGGAACCTTGGATGTCCAACAGATGCAAGTTTATGAGATTGGAACTGTAGCAAAAACTGCCAGGGACATTAGAGGACAGAACAGTTCTACTCTGGATACACCAGAAGAAAGTTTTTGTCTTTTATGGGCGAGACAACCTGCCACTGAGTCTGTGTTTGAAGGGAATCCTCATATCAATGTTCTTAATCAGGGAGAAAGTATTCAAACTACCTCTTTGTCTATTGATCCCAACTACAAACCCACATTCAAGCAAATCTTTGACCCCAAGACCTCCACCATTGCTGCTTTCCTGAAAATATGAGACTGCCATGCAAAGGGCTACAGATGATCTAAAGAAGAAATACATCCTTACCTGCCTGTATCCTACCTGTCAAGAGATTGTGGTTCCTAAACTCTTGTCTATAGTTAATTGGGAGGATATGAAGTCCTGTTGATCTTCAAAGAACCTCCTCACATCCCTGGCAAGTGACTAAAGACTTGTGTCCTCAAATACCCCACAGTCATTTTTTTGCTGAAGTATAGGACTCAATCTTCTAATATGCGCTCCCCTCCTCCTTCCTGTCCTTCCAAAGAAGGTGTCCCTTTACTTGTTCCTGCAACCATCACCATCTCTCCTGGCTCTCAGGTAGTCATTGATTCTCAGATATACTAAAAGTTTCCTGAGAAGTTTTTCTTAGAGTTGTACTCTCCTGGATCCTTAAGTTGCAAGGAACCTTGGTTATGCCCTGGGATTATGGATTGAACTCATAAAAAACCTATATAACTACTGCTAGCCAATCAACTGCTTCTCTCATGCAGGTTTCTTGAGGTCAAATTGTGGGCCATGGTTGTATCTTAGGAGCAGAACAAGTGGCTTCCCTCTATCCCTTTGGAACGTTCAGTGACTTCAACTTACCAGAAGGAGACCCTCAAGTTCTCTCCCTGTTCACTGCTGCTGACTTTCTGCAACTATCACCCATCCAGCAGAAATATGTATTGGAACTGCTTGATTAGTTCAACAAAATCTTTGCTTCTGGGCCCAACAACTATGGTCTAGCAAAAGTGGACATTTGCCAGATTGATACAGGTGATGCTTTGCCTTTCCATGCTAAGCCCTACTGCCGCAGTAGAGTGGAAGATACCCAGGTCTCCAAGGAGCTAAAACAACTCCTGGATGATGGCCTCTTGGCTCTGTCTCAGAGTCCTTGGCCCTTCCCTTGCTGATCCTTAAAAAGAAGGATGGGGGCCACCACATTGTGATGGACTATTGCCACTTATATTATCTTACAAAGAAGGATTCATACCCACTGCCAAGAATTGATGATGCTCTCAGACAATTGGGAGGTTCAAAATTCTTCTCCACCATGAATTTAGCCTCTAGATACTGGAAGGTTGACTTTCCCCCCAAGGATTGTGAAAATGCCGCTCTTATCATGTCAGAAGGTCTTTAAAAACCAACTCAAATGCCTCAGGGGCTTTGCAATGCTCCTGCTACCTTCTAACAAGCCATGGATTCTATCCTGCAAGACCTGAAGCTCTCCTGCGTTCTGGTGTATCTGAACAATATAACAGTGTTCAGTTCTACTTTCACTGATCATTTAGACTACCTCAAAGCTGTTTTCCTTAAGATTTGAGATGTAGGCCTGAAGCTTAAGCCGTCTAAATGCTCCTTCTTTAAAGAGTGTCTTGAATCCTTCAACCACAAAGTCACCCAGACTGGGATACACCCCATGAACAATAAGGTAGAAGCCATTGATAAGATGCTATACCCCACAAATCTAAACAAGGTCCAGGTATTTCTTGGCATGATGGGGTACTACTGGCAATTTATCCCTGATTTTTCTGAATTAAGTGAACCCCTTGTCTAACTGCTCAGGAACGTCCCCTTTGAATGGACTGATAGTCAACAACAATCATTTGAGGCTCTAAAGACCAAGCTTAAAGAAGCCCCCAGTGTAGTCTAACCTTATTATGACAAAGAGGTCATCTTATACACTGATGCCAGTGATGTAGCTGTGGGCAAAATATTGGCTCAGCTAGACAACAAAGGTATTAATTGACCTGTAGCATACTCTTCCTGTGTCCTCAACAAACATAAGAATAATTATAGCATCACTAAAAAGGAATGTTTGGCTGTTCTACATGCTGTAAAGAAGCTTTGACACTACATCTACATAACTCACTTTACTGTAGTCACTGAACACTCTTAACTTAAGTGGTTACAACAGCTAAAGGAACCTGAAGGTTGACTGACTCAGTGGGCCCTGCGGTTACAAAGGTATGATTTCACCGTGGTGTACAGGCCTGGTGCTTAACAGCAGAATGCCAATGTATTGTCTAGAATGCCTATACTGACCATATATCCTGCTGAAGCCAATTGCCTGTATAAGCTAATAGGGTAACCTGATGCTTGGGCAATCAAACCCAAAGAGATACACCTGGCTCTTCAGTCCCTATCCAAGGATAATATCATTTGAGACAGACAACTATTCAAGAGGGTCAACAATGCCTACCTGCCCTACGTTTGTTCCAGCATGAGAATAGCTATTATCCTCCAAGCCCATATTGACACTGGGCATAGAGGTATAGCAAAAACTCATGACTGGCTGTGCAAAAACTTCTACTGGAAAAACATGTGTCTCCTTATCTCTGACATCTTTGCATCCTGTCACTCCTGCCAACTCCAACGCCTTCAACCATCCCAACATCAGTTCAAGATCATCTCTCCTAAGCATGCCTTCCATAATGTGAGTATTGATGCTGTTGGACCTCTCCCTTGTTCTAGGTCTGGGTGTCAATCCATCTTGGTAGCTGTGGACTGTTTTAGCAAATGGGTCAAAGCAAGGGCTAAAAAAGACATAACTGCCAAGACAACTGAAAATTTCTTGCTGAAAGAAGTCTTCTACCACCATGGATGTCCTCACATCTTAATTTCTGATAATGGCACCAATTTCAATGCTTGCCTCATCACGTCTATTATAGAAACTATTGGTACTCATCAGTCTTTATCTGCCCCATATAATCTATCCACAAATGGAACAGTAGAACAAGCAAATTCTTCCCTTGTATCCATCATGAGGAAGCTTACCCTTTCAGATGCTGCCAATTGGGATATGTTTCTTCCTGCTGCCCTTTTTGCATAATAGTTAAGCAGACATCAAGTAACTGGACAATTACCCTTTGCCATGTTGTATGGATAAGAGCAACCCCCCTCACAATCTTGGGACCCCCGCTGATGGAAGTTGATGCTGCTACAAACCCTGAAGCCCACATCAAGGACTTAAAAAATTGCATCATTGACATCCAGGCAACAGTGTCCTCAACGGTCTATAAGGTCAAGGCTATAGAACTGTCTCCTTCTAATTTGTCTTGGGCCCCCTTCCAGAATTTTAAGTGGGTGACCTGGTCCTCTACTATCAAAACCTCACTGCAGG
Organism: Entomophthora muscae; assembly: GCA_014839935.2. Taxonomy (NCBI): domain Eukaryota; kingdom Fungi; phylum Entomophthoromycota; class Entomophthoromycetes; order Entomophthorales; family Entomophthoraceae; genus Entomophthora; species Entomophthora muscae. The sequence continues at coordinate 4,820 of QTSX02000167.1, forward strand.
TAGAGCCCACAAATTGAACTCCCTAAGGGTTGGACCCTGTGAAGTTACTTTCAAGAAGGGCATTGAGTATACTGTGAAGCTGCTATCATCTGGCTGTCCTTTTGCCTGAGTTCATTCCAAATTCCTCTGCAAATATTAACTCACTGTGTCCAATCTTGAGGAGGAAGATGTCAGAAATTGCGCCATTAATGCTACTTTGATATGGCCTTTGAATAATTATATGTGCAAAGATTTGGTCAGTTTTTCTTTTGACTTTGGAAATTCCTTGCCTTCCATAGATGGGTTGACATCAATGTCCACCCAATTTGGAATACCATACCTGCCCTCAACTGATCCTGGTATGAGTTCAACCAAATGTGATCCCTTCTGCCACTCTTTCTACCTAATGAGTGATCATTATTCCTTGTCTACTATTTAAGTAGAATCATTTCTCCTAATAAAGACAAGTTTATCCACATTTGTGTTGGAGTTTGTATTCTTCAAGATTTTTTCTTTCCTTTTTGCCAACAGGACTTTCACATCTTGTATTTCAGGAAATTAAGGCATATTCCTTTAATTTTTCCCTGAAGGCTAACACAAGGCTAGCTTCAAACCTCAAACCTTTTGTTATAAAGTTTTCCCATAATTTCCTCCTGGATTTTATCCCCAGGAGCCAAACACAACACAGACCATAAGTCCCTCCAGTACTTTAATACAGTTAAATTTGACCTGACATCAAGCAGGATGGGTTGAACTTCTGTCCCCTTACCAACTTTGTATAGAGTAAAATACTGGAAAGGAGCTGGTCACAGCTGATGCACTTTCAAGACTATATATAGCGTTCATCACAGGAGGTAACAACCTAATCCTGAATGGCCCATGCTCTACCTCTGTCTTGAGGCTACCTGATATGAAGGGCTCAACTATGCCACAATCTTGAAGCTAGCGGACAATGAAGGCCTGTTCACAACAGATTCTGGAAATGTCTGCCACTGGGCAGAGACAGGAGAAAAGACACCCTACATTCCCACCACACAACAAGAAGATGAAATCCTGCACTATCAATGCACTTTAGGTCACATCTGAAGATGTAGCCTGTTAAAAATTATGAAACAAAAAGTCTGGTAGCCCTGTATACGCCAGGATATCCTGGATCTCCTTAAGACTTGTGTGATATGTGAGGAGAGCACATCCAAGCCCACTCCTCCCAAATAAGTGTTACCTATCAAAGCCATGAAGTCATTTGAGCAATGGGCCCTCAAAATTGTGGGGCCCCTACCCAAAGAAAAGCTAGAAAACACACACATCATTACTATCATCAAAAATTTGACACCTTGTCATGTAGCTTGGTCAATCACTAACCACATCACTACTACATTTTCTTGGTTCATTTTTCAAGGAAATTATGACACACTTTGGCCACCACAAGCAACTCATTGCCAATGGTGGTTCTGAACTTGTGGGTAATGTCAAAAAAGCATATTTTTGAAGAATGCTCTTGAACAAATAGTTACATGCTATCTCATCCACAGACTAATGGGATAGTAGAACACCTGAATGCCTTAACAGTTCCCTGGTTCAGTCAATCACCAAGTTGTCTCAGGAGCACCCAAACACTGCTGTAAAGAACATCTACCAACCACATCAATTATCTTACAAGCCAGGATCAACTGCGGCACAGGTTTCAGTCCTAGCGCCCTGGCCTTTGGTACTCCTGATTGTATTGTCAAGGATCTGGATGTAAAAGTATTCTGGCTACCGCCAGCCCACTTAACATCAAGTCATTGCCCAATTTAGTGCCTTTTCAATATACAGTTTGACATACCAGAAATGGCAACCAAGCAATATCACCTGATTGTCCAAGTATCCAGCAACTCAAACCCATCCTGCACATGACCAACCCCTAGGTTCAATCTAACTAAAATCTCTGCCATAGCTAAAGCTAAGTAAGTCTAAAGTATTATCTAATAAAACATACTTCTTCTCTTCTTAATTCCATATTCAAAGCTTCTCCAAAAGCACTTCTTATCCCTGGTAGAGAAATAGATTTTTTGACCACACCAATGAAAAAGAAAATGACTGAACAGAACTCACTCACCTTTGCTCACATACTCAACCAGGCCACATCCCAGGATACCTGGAAAACGTACTTCTGCACCCACAGCATCAACAAAGATATACCTAGTGGATGAACTGTATTTGAAGGACTGGTCATGCCCAAAGCATGCGTCAAGATAATTCAATACAGTTGCTCTCTCCAACCACAAAAAAACACACAACCGCCTATCACAGGTGAAGTTACCAACACCAAATACATTGATATTGACAAGTTCTTTGGTAAAAAAAGAAAATGTCATCAACTGGCAAAACCCACACAGCCTCCAAAATTTGTGCCAGCTGCATCCCCCATGAGAAATGGGTCCAGCAAGCGCCTGTACAAGGCTGCAGCTAACTGGTTTGCCACCTGGGTTGTCTCACAAACTGACAATCAGCTTAAAAAAAGAAAAGAGTTCAAAGCAAATATCACATACAATTTCTGCATTACTGAATCTCTCCAAGACATTGCAATACAGCTCAGCAATCTTCCTAGAAGACCACTATCATAGCTTACGCCAATGAATTTGAGGAGATAAACCCCAAGATCCAAAATCTAGCACAAGCTGACAACGTACACACCAGAGCCTCATTCATCAATAGAATGAAATCCTCTGTCACTGCCCTCATCTGCCCAGAGGCTAACACCTCCATGCCTGCGCTCATTGTAGAAGCCAAGCACACAGAAAAATATGCAAACATGGAATATGCTGCACACAACGGTAACTGCGCCTCAAACGGCAATGGCAGAGACAAATCTAATGGCAACAAACGCCAGAATACAAACTATAACAACAGCAACTCCAATTGTAACAATGGCAATTGCAACCAAAGCGCAAACCGCTCCCATCCCAAGAAAGAGGACACTGTCAAAGTTAATAATGCGGAAACAGCAACCCACTATGAATCTGATCCCACATTCTCTGACCTCAAAGGTCTTAAAACAGAGGAACAGGGAAAAGAGGAGGGGGAACAGTATTAAGTGCCCCTGTCTCCCCCCAATCTGACAAGAAATTGTACCAAGGCACAAGCTTTGTGCATGCATTCCACGTGTCTGGCAATCTCTTATCTTTATAAACGTAAAAATTAAAGATCACTCATAACTTCTTATCTACCCATGCATTTAGAAATCTCATACACATAAAATTCTATTTGACTCTGGTGCACAACACACCATGGTTAGCAAACCATTTTTAACCAAGTACAAAATACCAGTTTTCATATCCAACTTCAAATACACCAGAATGGCAGACAAATAAAAAGTTCTACTTGAAGGAAAAACAACTCCCTTCAGAATTGACCTCCAAGGCATTTAAAAGTCCATCAAAGGAATTGTCATGAACAACATAACTACAACATTGTAGCAGGCATGGACTAAGCCTGAGTGAATCCCAGCATATGTTAGAAAACAAAGACCACAATCATCAAACACAACGGAGTCAATTTCAACATTCTCAAAGAACCTAACAGTCTCATCCTAAGAGACACAGTATTTGTCCAAGTCATAGATCAAGACAACTCAGATCATCTAACCAAAGACAGTACCCTCCACATAATGAGGTACACCAAATTTAATAACATATAAACACCTAAATCCAATGCCCAGAACTTGCAGCACTCCTAAACAAATACACTCATGTATTTAAGGAAGAGCTCACAGAGCTACCACCCAAATGGGAGGTCAAACATGGCATTGACCTATGCAAATCCATGCCTAAACTGGCACCCCTCTACAGAATCTACCCCATGGAGACACAAACACTCAAGACACATATTGAGGACAATCTAGCCAAAGGATTAATTTGCGCATCTGAATCCCTGTGAGAGGCAGCGTTTTTCTTCATAAAGAAAAAGAAGGATCTCTTTGCCTAGTTACTGACTACAGAGAACTAAATGCAAGTACAGTAAAAAATAACCCCTTTCACTCATAGAAGACCTATTTGCAAGGCCCCCCAGAGCAAAATATTTTCTCAAAGATTGACCTCATACCTGGTTATAATCAAGTCAAAGTAAAAGAGAAAGACATACCAAAGACTGTGTTTTGTACGCAATTTGGATTGTTTGAATGTAAAGTAATGAACTTTGGGATGAAAAACGCTCCCGCAACGTTCATCACCATGATGAACCAGGCACTAAATGGCCTCTCAAATACATTATGCTACCTTGACGGCATCATTATATTATCAAAGACAAAATAAGAACACCTCAAACATGTCTGAAAGACACTCAATCAACTTGAAAAGCACAAACTTTACATCAAGCCTAGTAAGTGCCAATTTATGGAAAATGAACTCTTGTTCTTGGGCCACATTCTCTCTGACGGTGACATCAAAGCAGACCCAGATAAAATAAAAGCCATAAATAACATGCAACGCCCCACCTCTGTTAAACAAGTTAGATGCTTTCTTGGTATGATAGCTTACCTAAGGAAATACATTAAAGACTGCAGAAAACTCATCACACCAATCAATGACCTAACAAAAGATAATGCCAAAAAGAAATTCATCTGTACACCAGAATGCAACAAGAATTTCCAACTATTGAAACAAGCTTTGATCAAAGCACCAATATTGCAATACCCTAATAATAACGGGTGCTAAGCTTGGGTTAGATGCTAGTGACACTGCCATAGGCACAGTCCACGCATCCACCAGCCAGGGCAGCAAGACTTCCTACCAGTATGTTACAAAAGCAGAAAACAGACAAACACTGAGCAGAGATACCCAATACACAATAAGTAATTACTAGCAATATATCACACATGCAAGAAATGGAGATGTTATCTAGAAGGAAATTTAAATGTCTGAGTACTAACTGGCCATAAATCCTTAATCTATTTCAAAACTCAGAACAAACTTGCACAACAACAAGCCAAATGGATGTCCCTGCTAGAGCAGCTCAATTTGGATATCCAATACAAAAAGGGGGCAGAGCTGGTCACAGCTGATGCTCTCTCTAGACTATGTCAGCCTAGAGAGGATCAGCTTGACTACCTGGACCCTGACTGGCTCAACCTATATTACACTGAGTAAAAGACAAAAGGAAAAGACCCTTCAACACACCAACTAACCCATGATACATAAGTAAGGAACAAAAAGTATTTCCATGTATCAAATGGCACTGTATATCAAATCATTAAAGAAAAACACGTTCCCTACATCCCACTTGCACAAAGAGTTGACACCATACTAAGACATCACCGTCTACTAGGACACACAAAGACTAACAACCTATACCTCACATTAAAAGAGATAGTATGGTGGCCCAATCTGAAACAAGATATAATTATGTTCTGAAAAAGTGCACAGTGTGTGAAAAATACACCAGCACCAAAGCTCCTCAGCCAACAGTTAACCCAGTACCTGATCCCAAACCATTCAAGGTTTGGGGACTGGACGTAGTGGAACCTTTCCCAGAAACTAAGACAAAAAAATGTTTCCTAATTGTAGCCATTGACTTTGCCACACTCTGGACTATCTGCTGGGCAAAAAAGGATCATAAAGTAGAAACAATAAACCAATTCATTAACAAAGCAATCATAGCTGACTACGGTACTCCAGACTACATCATAACTGATGGAGAAAAATAGTTACCAGGTCATGTGGTAAACAACAACCTAAAAGCAAATAACATCAAATATTCCACAACCTTGCCCTACAGGCCACAGGCCAATGGCAGAGTGGGACGCCTCAACGGCAGCCTTATAAGGACCCTAGAGAAAACAATGGATGGTAAAGCCAAAGACACATGGCCACTATATGTGAATATGCATTATTAGTATCCCAGGTCCACACCAATCAAGGGACATGCTACTCACTGTTTGAACTAACATATGGATACAAACCAGAGATAGTTACCTGCAACAAACAACCATACATAAAGATCTCCCAGGAAAGCCTCCCACAGTGGAACAAGCACCAATGCTACAACAAATACACCTCAAAGCTAAAATAGCAGAAACAAAAAGGCTCAAAACACAAAAATTAACCTCTATAGAGGAACCACTCCCCATAAACTCCCCTGTCTGGGTCCTGACTGGAATCAGAAAGAAGCTAGACTCAGTACACAGGGGACCAGGAAGAATCATCAAATACCAACCAGACAGGAACACCTAACGGGTTTAGTTCAAGGGCGCCAAAGAGCCCATCACCAAGAAGTACCACAGATCCCGCCTACGCCTTAAAAAGGAGAACACTTGAACCAGTTAGTACCAACTAGAAAACAACTCCAGGAACATCAGGCGGCAGCCATCAAGACACAGCCGCCCTCCTGATGTACCAGAGTAACCCCTTAAGGGAGGGGTGTGTCAAGGATATGGGTGTGCAAGTGTTGAAACAGCAGGCTTGACCTGCCAGCAAGATTCCAAACAAGCAGGTTTGTGACCTGCAATCCAATTACCTGGCCACTTGAAGCCAGACTAGGAAGTCAACTCAAATTTCCAAATCCAACAACATTAACAGATGATGATCCTTTATGGTAGATACCTCGTTTTGGTGCTTGACTCATTACTAGGATCAAGCCATCCCCTTCACCATCCAGCCGTGTGATCAACACAATCATGTTCCTGTTATCCTTGATTCACAATGACTATATAATCACTATCTCTCAATAAAGATTATTATCCAGTTTATAAATATTTTCCCCCTTGTAACTCTGCTAAAACAGCACAGTTACAACATTGATAGCACAGTTAGGTTATCCATCCTACCATATCTTGAAAAATTTTGCCTGTTGCCCGCACGCGCTGCGGCCAACAAATCCTTGACAGAATTATGTCTGGCCTCCTTCTGGACTGGACCCTGTACACCCCTGGTACCAAGATACCCAATGGCTTTGTTCTGTACCAGAACATGGTGATTCCACTACCTGCCTTCAACGCCATGTCTGCACAAGGGCTCTTTCAGGCTCCCTCTTCTATTCCCTGCTGCCAACCAACAAAAACACCATGTCCGCCTACATAGCCCAAAGACTGCAAAGCGCTGCCTTGGAACCTTTCACTGGGGCCAACAAAAACAATGCTACCACATGGATTAAGTCCGCCCAGAGCAAGCTGGCCCAGATAGAATGCCCACAGCAATTTTGGATTGCAGAAATCTCCATCCACCTGACCCACAACGCTGGCACCTGGTGTGACAAGTGGCACAAAGAACACGCCAACAAGAACTGAGATACCTTCAATCAAGACTTCTTGGCAAGGTTTGTGCTCAAGGACACAGTGCTCATGATCATACGCCAAATAAAGAGCCTAACCCAGACAGGCACCGTGAAGGAACTCACCCGCGCCTACAAGGAACTCCGACTTTGTGCACCATCTGACATGGCCTTTGACACCCCAGCCACACACCTCATGTACTACAATGCCCTTGAGCTGCATGTAATGAGACACATGAACCTGGACCAGGTGACCAACCTACAAAGTCTGTACTGGGAAGCAGAGAAAGCAGAACAAACCTCCAACGCTTTTCATAAGGCACAATCTGGAAAACAAGAGAGACCCAAGGATTCCCACACAGGCAGGTGCTCCACTTGGCCACCCCCTGGAAATAACGGGAATAACACCAACCATAAACCCACAAGCTCAAACAAACATGGGAATGGAAACAATGGCCAGTCAAATTGTACCCATTTCTGTATCACTGCCACGCAAGGCAATCAAGATGAGGGAAAATCCCAGGTAGAGCATTAAGCAAGCCAAGCTCTCCCCACACAACTCCCAACTTGACCAATGATTAGTACCAACCTGAGGACATAGACCAATGTCCAATGATCCAAGTACCCTCAGAGGACCCAGTACTGTACACCATCACCAGACATCCCAATAAACTGATGTCCTATCCTTTCTGTTTTTGCAGTTACACAGGCTCAGAACTCCTGGATTTGGGTGCGGATTGAACCCTAGTCAACAGAAGCTTTGTAGACAAGTTAAAGATAGCCACCAATCCTTTGAGGATTAAAAATGTGGTCCTGGCTGATGAACACCACATTGCCATGACACGGGAAACTTCCCCCTTCTCCGTCATGCTTGAGAACCTCCACTCCACTATCCAAGCCTTATCATTGACTTTCAAAAGTTTGACATTGTACTGGGGTTAGACTGGTTACAAAAGAACAATCCTCATGTAGACTGGGCAACCTTAGTGTTGACCATCAAGTGTGAAGGTGTCAACCACCAGATCTACCCTGACTCAGTGGACCAACTCCTACGCAACCACATCTTTAGGCGCATCACAAAGACCCTGGACAAAAAGGAAAACCATAAGGTAATTGACTGGGACTCCTTCCAGTACAAGATCATACACTTCAGAGATCACCAGAATATCTTCACTCACAGGATTGCAAAATTGTGGCCCGCCATCAATAAATCTTCAAGGAAGCGCTACCTGGGCTGCCCCCTGAAAAACACATGCAACACTCCATCCAACTCAAAGGGGCTGTCCCCAAAGCACGTCCTATCTACAGGCTGACTCCAAAAAAGGACAAAGTCCTACGCGCTTACCTCAAGGAGGAGTTGGAGAAAGTACTTATCCGCCCCTCACAGTCTCCTTTTGGGGTCCCCATATTCTTTGTGGCCAAGAAGGACAGTACCTTACGTCTGGTCACAGACTATTGAGCCCTAAACAAAGTTACCATCAAGAATTGTTATCCACTACCACTGATTGACAATCTCTTTGACGCCTTGGGAGAAGCCACAGTCTTCTCCAGGATTGATCTAACTGCAGGCTACAACCAGATTTGTATTAAGGAGAAAGACATTCCCAAAACAGCCTTCCACACTAAATACGGCTCATACAAATGTATGGTGCTCAACTTTGACATGACAAACACCCCTTTCATCTTTGTGACCTTCATGAACAAAGTTTTTGTGCCACACATAGGAAAGCATGCTCTAGTTTACCTAGACAGCATCATCGTCTACAGCCCCTTGGTGGAACAGCACCACAAGGACCTAGAGGCAGTTTTTGCTACCCTGGTACAACACAAACTGTTGGCCAAGCCCTCCAAGTGCCAGTTCTTTTGCAAGCAATTATCCTTCCTGGGACACATAGTCTCAAAGGGCGGCATCAAACCTGACAGTTAAAAGATACAGGCCATATGCAAGATGTTTTCACCCAAGGATAAGTTGGAACTCTGCACTTTCTTGGGGATGGTGGCCTATGTATGCTGCTTCATACCTGACTGTGGCAATTTGATTTCCCCCTTATATGCCATAAAAGGCGCCAAATCCAAGTTTGTGTAGACCCCCAACATGACCTCTGTTTTAGACGCCTCAAAGAGAAGCTCACAACAGCTCCCATCCTGCAATACCCCAAACATGACGGGGAATACCAAATCAAAACCAACGCCTCAAATGTATCCATCTGGGGAGTGCTACAAATCAAAAATAATGATTATGACTTTCTGCCTGTAGCTTATGAATCACAAAAGTTGACAGATGGTAAGTTTCAATATCCTATCCGCAACAAGGAACTGTTAGCCATTGTGCACTGTCTAGTCAAATGACGTTGTTATCTGGAACAGCAGGAAGAGTTCACAGCATTAACTGACCACAAGTTGCTCATATAATTCAAAACCAAGATAAAATATATCTTGCCGCCAAGCCCGCTGAATGGAGCTCTTGGGGATATTCAATATGCTCATACAGTACAAACCTGGTCCCAAGCTTGCCATGGCAGATGCCCTCTCACGCCTATATGTCTGTGTCAAAAGAGGAGAAAATGGGCTTGAACCAGACTGGCCTCTCTTGGTACTACAGACAAAGGACAATGGTTCCCCCTAGTACAACCAACATAAAAAAGGAAACAGTTTTCAAAAACAAACACCTATTTGCTGATGTGTACAGGACTCTGCACAGAAAAATGTCTGACAGTAATACCATTCCCTATATCCCCACACATCAGCAAGTAGACACCATCCTACACTATCACAGAGATCTCAGACACACCAAGAGTCAAAACCTATATGAGTTCCTTAAGAACAAGGCCTGGTGGCTAATCTTTTATTGTGACGTTCAGGAAGTCCTAGACCAATGTGAGGTATGCAAAAAGTTTGCCAAAAGCAAAACCTTCCAAAGTCAGTACTACCAATTCACACACAACTACCCTTCAAGGTATGGGCCCTCAACGTTGTTGGCCCCATTCCAGGGAAACACAATGATAAGAAATACATCATCATCACCATAGACTTTGCTACAAGATGGCTAGTAGCCCAAGAAGTGAGGGCGCACACCGGCAATGACGTACAACAATTTATTGGAAAAGAGATAATCAGCAAGTTTGGAAAGCCAGAACCTCTAATAACCAATGGAGGGAAAGAAGTGATCTCCAAAAACACCAACATATACCTTTCTAAAAATGAGGGCAAGCATACTGTGACAATACCATACCACCCACAGGCCAATGGACGTGTAGAGCAGCTTAATGGCAGCCTTGTGCAAGCCTTAGCCAAGCTCACTGCCAGGAGACCTGAAGACTGGTATAAGCAGCTATCAACTGCATTACTTGTGTACCAAACCCAAGTGAACAGATCCACTGGAAAAAGCCCTTTTGAGTTGGTATACAGCACACAGCCAAATATCATCCAAGCATTAGCGGACCCAAACTGGAAATCCCAAGTAAAGTCCCCTGCGCTCAGACCCTCAAGTCATAGAGGCCAACATAAAGCAAACAGAAAAGGAAAATGAACGCCTGAAAAAAACCTTTGTCCCCATCTGGGATAGACATGAAGTTGGGGACAAAGTTTGGGTCATAAAAATTGATAAAAGCAAACTACAACCAAAGATAGTAGGACCAGCAATCATTCTAAAGGTAAACAACAATAACAATTACCCCATGCAAGGACTCGGGAAGCGCAAACAAGACAAGACCCTATACCATGATTGCCTGAGACCCTGCAAAGCAAGACAAAAACAATGAAAAACTGCCCTGCCCACCACAGAGCAACAATTAGTCCAGTACAGCGCCCAGGCTCCCGACAACCTCCCTGATGACCTACCCCCAGAGGAGGCCAACCTTCAGTCAGGGGGGGGTGTCAAAACAGCAGGCTTGACCCACCAGCAAGGTTCCAAAAAGCGGGTTTGTGACCTGCAATCCGATTAACCGGCCACTCAAAGCCAGACTAGGAAGTCAACTTCAATTGAAAAATCCAACAACATGAACAGATGACAATCCTTTATGGTGGATACCTTGTTTAGGCGCTTGACTCATTACCAGGATCAAGCCACCCCCTTCACCATCCAGCTGTGTGATCAACACAATCATGTTCCTGTTATCCTTGATTCACAATGACTATATAATCACTATCTCTCAATAAAGATTATTATCTATTTTATAAATATTTTTCCCCTTGTACCTCTGCTATAACATCACAATTACAACACAAGTATTTTGGCTACCATCAGCCCACTTAACATCCAGTCATTGCCCAATTTGGTGCCTTTCAATATACAGTTTGACATACCAGAAATGGCAACAAACCAGTATCACATGACTGTCTAAGTATCCAGAAACTGAAAGCCATCCTGCACATGATCAACCCCTAGGTTCAATCTAACTAAAATCTCTGCCACAGCTAAAGCTATATAAGTCTAAATAATTGTCCAATAAAACATACTTTTTCTCTTCTTAATCCCTATTTGAGTCATTTTTTTAGATTAAGCCAAGGCGCCAGCTTAAGCATTTCAAAGCCTTTTAACTTCTTTGGTATCATTTAAGTCATAAACTTATGTTTTTTGAACATTAATATAATGCTTAGTTTACTGAAGAAAAGTTTAAGAGTGTAAAATATACAAATAATAAAAATAAATCTTATTTCTATTAACTGTATTTTTTGCTAAAACCCTTTTTTCTATTTTAATAAGCCAAGATCAAATATATGAGTTGCATGGGAGAGTAATAGCAGCCCCAAAGCTATAATTGCTATTACCCTATCTTTGGCTCATATAATTAATTTTTTATTTATTTTTAGAAAAAAAGCTGTTCTATTTAAAAGACTATTTACCCTATGGAAATATAAGTTTTTGTTATGCATCCAAATTCATGAACATCTCCTACTAATCCTTTAGTAGTATCAGCTCTCTTTGTTTCTCTGTCATCTGTGCAGAAATTTACACAATAATTTATTTTGGAGTACTCCTTAACATCCTCAAATGTCAAAGGTGAAACATAAAGCTCACCATCTTTTATTAAATATGAAAGATTAACATAAAATGCTTTGACTTAAAGCCAGCTTTTTTAGGCCTAGATTTTCTATCATAGATGTGAAAAAAGGATTTTTGGGAAACATCTGAATTATTTACAAGTGTCTCATATAAACCCTTTATTTCTTTCTCTCTCTCAAAAACCATTTTGAGATCATTTATATTTTTTATATACATTTCATTTTCCTTTTGTTTAAATATTTTAGATAATACACCAAAATAACCACCAACAATACTTTTGCCATGACACTCAAAAAATCTATTAAACTTAATTGTTCCTTTTGTAATTTTAGGTACTTCTTTAAAAAGATAATATAAGAATTCATAAGATCTGAAATGATTACCATTATCAGTCCAAACTTTAATATTTTTAATATTCTTAAATTTATTATTTTTAAGCAGACTTATCAAACACTGACCTGAAAACAAAGAGTCATGAGATAAAATTTCAGATAAAAATTCATGATACTCATATTTAATTTTTTTTCATTTTCTTTAAAAGCAATTGCAAATCCTAATAAAGAAATAGGCATTTTCTCATAAAAACAGTTATTTGTCTCTATAGGACCCCCACCTATTTTAAAGTTTTCTTTATAGTCTATTACTATAACACAAGAATTATTATTGAGATTATTTATATCACTAATATAACCTTTATTTTGATGATTATAAAATTTTCATGTAGGTCAATAGATTCTAAATTTCTTTAATAGATTTAGGCAATGGCAACTTCTTTATACTCAAATCCTTTTTCTTCATTTCTAATGATTTTTTTAAGTTGCAAATGGTAAACATATCAGTTTGTTTTTTGCTTCTAATTATATTATTAGGAATAAGCTTATAGAAAGTTGGAAGTGAAATAGAAATATTGTTTTTTATTTTTATATCTTCATAAATTTCTTTTTTGTTTTCAATAAAGAGTATTTTATTTTAGTTGAATACTACTCAATTCTTTTTATAATTCTTCATAAAGCAATCCAGGGGATTTTTTTAGTGAATTGGCTGGTTGGAAATGAACTTTTATTATATATTTTAAAATGTTTTTTCTTGTTTTCTTTCTTTACTGAATCATTTTTTTCTTTTTCTTTTTTGAATTTAATGATGCATTTTTAGCATTTTTATTTTTTTAGAATATGAATACTCATTTTTTGTCATTTTAAATCCACAATCCCAAAGCTCTTTCAGACTGTAGCTTGATGTAACCAATGCTCTTAGGGAAGGAAGGTGCTTGGCAGGGGACTCTAACATCAATTCCTTTAGGTTGTTAAGGAAATCATCTGTCTTAGAATTTTGTATGACAGGTAAGAAGGTACTTTTTCCAAACTCTGTTTTTAATAATAAATGCTCAACAAAGCTGTTAAGATCACTGCCAGCAGTAAAAAGGAATGCTTTTTTAAGCATAGAGATTCTTTCTCTCTTATTAGAAGCCCCCAGTGAGAAGAAGGGTGTCATCTGAGGTGCAAACTCAATTGGTTCCATAATGATAGTGGTTGGGTTCCTTGGCTTGGTTCAGGCAGTTCTTGCTTGGAAATAGATGTGCAGTTATCAGAAAGGAGTAAATGTGTGGATTTTAAAGTAAATTTCTGTAAAGTTGAGCTGTTTAAATACCATGTTAGCTGAGCTTTTGCACTACAGGCATAAATCTCCAACTGACCCCAACTGATCTCCTTAATTTATCAATCTCACCCCTGAAGTCTGAGTTCATTGTTTATTTAACCCTTTTTATATTCTGGTTAACTGTTGATATTTTGGCGAATAGTACTGCAATCTTGCTCAAACTAGTATCATTAGAAGGCCCTTAATCTCAGCTTTCAGAATTGTGCTGCAACTTTATATTTCAATACCAATTTAGTATCTTTAAGTGGCTTTGAATGTAAGCTTATAAAAGAGGTATTTGAAATAAAATATGCTAATTAACTCTTAAAGTATGATATTTTAATCAGTAAACTAAATTTAAAGTATAAATTATTATTTAGCTTACTTCTAGTAACCAACTCAAAAATCTTTTGTTCCAAATAAACTTAAGTTTATTATAACTTTTAACAGTTCTTAAAAGATGAACTTTAAATCTTAAATCTATCAAAATAAAAATGTTCTTTTTAATCACATATAAATATTTGCTTGTATAACTAAAGTTGTATCTTATTTTTATAGATACAATGACTAAGTTCATTTTTCATTTAGTTTAAATAAATTTTAGCCTTTATAAATTTTAATTAAATAAAGCAAGATTTTGATAAATTTTTTTTTATGTTTGAATTTTTTATACATATTATCTCTAGCATACAGTATAAAAATATAACTCTATTAATTAGTTGTATAAAGATATTTTATTAATATTAAATACTTAAGAATTTGAAAAGAAAAACTTTTACTCTCTTATAAGTTCTTATTATATATTTCATATAAAATCTAACTTAAGAATAAATTACTTATGCTAAATAAAATCACTGAAATTTCAATAAAAGTTTAGTTTTAATTTTAGATTTAGTTTTCTTGACTTTTTACTAGATTTTTTATAAAATAAATCCAAAATTATTTAATATTTATTAAATATGCAAAAAAGCTATCTGCCCTCTTTTTAAAAAGAGGGATTCAAAAATTATTATATTTTAAATTAAATATTTTTAAAAAAGCTAAGATTTTAGGCAACAATTTAATTTCCAACAAAAAGCATCATATCAGTTTTTATTGTATTTTTATGTTTCTCTTTTTAGAATGATGTCATTTTGTAATAATCAGCTTTCAAGAAATAATGGTATATGAAATAAGATTGTTACTAGCTTTTAATACATTTTAATTTAGCTGTAAGTAGAAAATGATTAATTTAATATAGTTTTTTATATTATAAGGATTAAATAAGATTTATTTTGATAAAATTGTTGTAATTATTTAAATTTGTTGATAAGGATATTAAAACAAAATTTTAAAGTGTTAAGTAACACAGTTAATAGGAAACAGATTAATATAACAAATAATGACCCATTTGAAGCTTCCCCAAAAGTGCTTCTTATCAGTATGACAGGTGTTGAGAAAGGAAATATGAAATCAATTGTTCCAAGAAAACAACCACTCAAAATCACTCTCTCATTAGCACATTGGTGGGCCAAGGACTGAAAAATTAAACAATAAAAAATTAAGGGAGCAACAAGCACGCAGAGGCACAATATACCATAGGTGATCCTGTTTACACACTCAATCACAATTTTGCAAAACTCAAACCCAACCACCTGAGGCCCCTCTTGGTGTCTGCTGTCAATAAAAATCACACCTACCAGCTTGAAGACGCCCAAGGAAACACCAAGATACTCCATCATGATTGCTTGTGCCCCTGCCGCGCCATTCCCACACAAAGTCTATTTGTGAAAACCTTTCTAGATCTCCCACAAGTTCCAATCCTGGTACCTGACAACAAACAATGGGAAAGGGGGTGTTGCTAAGATATAATGGGGGGAAAGGCCAGTTCTTACAGTTTTTTGGGTTCAAAGACAGAGGTATTTGCCTTCTGGATTGGAACAGTTCTGTCAACAAACTCAAGGCAAAAACAGAATATTTGCAATAAAGCCAGAAACAGCCAAAATCCAAGATTTGATAAAATATGTGTAGCTTTATTTAAAATATTTGCTGATTTTAAATACCCTTGCAATATACGAAAAATATAATAATCAGAGGGTCTGGAGAGGAATGGTAGCTGATTGAGTGGTTTACCAAAAAGGCTGAGTTTCAAAAGGCTTCATTAGCTGGATCCTCAGTTTGTATTAGTTATGCCACATTGCAACCAAGATTACCCTCTTGCCTTCCAATGTATCTCACAATACACAAGGAGCTCTCAATGAGTTGTCCCATAATGTACCTAACAACATGAATCAGCCTGAAGACAAGGTCAAATGCAGGCATTATCTCCTAATTAGGAGCGTTGCCAATTTGACTTCACTGATCCCCACACAAATTATTCCTCAGCTTTGAACCTTACATGGAACCCGCCACTGTGCTACCCCCTGGTGGCCTTGTGGCTTTCCTCATATAGTATATTAGTCACAATATCAACTAATAACCCTTATCTTATTCTATTCATTTTTGTCTTTTCTATTGGACTGTTATCTTCCCCAATATAAATACTGAACTATAATTGTTTCAGTTCTAGCATTAGTAGTTTGATATTTTTAATTCAATAAAATATTTTTCCTTATGACTTATTAATTTTAATACCTTCCCATAAGATTTTTAATAACTAGGTTGCTAAACTATGCATTTCTGCCACTCTGGAATTATAAAAATTCCCTCCCCCAATGAAATGATTCCTGAAATCTTCAAAATTGAGTGTGAACTAATCTATGCTGCTGAATTCTTGACTTTAAATCAAATAAAAGCCTTTAATTGTACCTGCCATGGCCCACACTGGTTACCACTTGTTCCTAGAGAGAGAAGCAGGATGGACCTGGAAGGACATGTATACAATAGGGGCAATCTGTATCAGGTAGTTTACAGCAGTGGAGCAAGGACATCAAACTCTATATGGGATACAACCTGGTTGACTAAACCTAACATTTTGATATAGATAAAACCTAGTTTTCTAAAATTCTGGGTTGTAGGGGCCTCTGGAGTAAGGGAAACAGTTGGGGATTCCTTCATTGGATTGGAGAAGTAACCCAAGGGAAGAAGGTCCTGACAGTGAGGATTGTAGTATTACTGGTCAGAGATGTGTTCAGAAAAAACCAAAAGGGGAGGAGAGAGTTCTGGTGGTTGCTGATGCAACAAGGAATATTGATGGCAAGATTCACTGAATGGAAAATAAGAGGTATGGAATTGTAAAAAAATAAAAAAAAATCCCTGAAAAAATATATGCTACTGTTGCTATGGATTTTACTAAAATTATGTCAACATTGAGGAAGGCTCCCCTTAATCACCTTTATACTTACTTCAAGAAGTGTTCAACTCTTGGTCCACCAATGGTTTAGTGATATTCCCTTGAGTGACATGGTTTTGATGTTTAAAATCTTGTATATTTGTGTGTGCAGGGGTGACAAGTTGCACTCTATCATTCTGAAATAGGAGAGAACTTGCCAGAAAGCCTTTATAAAAAAGACTTGCAGTTCAAGCTAAGCAAGAATTAGCAACCTGGGTGTTGCAACAAGGTAAAGTTCATTACGTTTTTGCTCTGTTTTAGGATGATGCAAATCAGGTCTTCCTGGAATTTCAGAAAGAGAGGAATTGAAGATTAAAAATGTTAAAGAATAATAAGGATAAACTATGATTTGGTTTAGAAAGGGGATTTCCTTTAAATATCAGGAGATTTGATCTTTGTATCATTAGTGGAGACACCAATATGGCATACCACTGGTAGAGGCACAGAGGGCTCAATAATTCAGCTCAAAAACAAAAACCTCCATTTTGCATCCCATAGCTTAGGCCAAACTATCTCCAATTCCAATTCATAGTGCAAGTGCCTAAGTTCAAAGTTCCTAAGGTCAAAAGTGCAGAAATCAAAACACTATGTAGGGTGCAGAAATCAAAAATATCAAAGATCAAAGTGCAAAAATTGATTTTCCAGAAGTTAACTTTAAAACCAAATAAAATACAGTTCTGAATATAAAAATATGTATTTTAAAGCTTTTATAGATTAAAGAGACCCCAAGAAATTTATTTCTGCAATAAAAAGTACATGTTAGGTAATAAAAAATTCTTAAATTAGCTGTTTTTTAAAGAAACTTTTTTTTAATTTTAAAATTAAATAAGACTAGAATTTATATATAACTGTATTCAATTAAATATAAAATATAAAACTACACAAAAAATGTTTTAAAATTATTTGTATGGTAAAGTTTTTATTATCACAACATAAAATTAAAAGAAAGCAAAAGCAAAAGCAATGCAAGATTTAATTTGGAATATTAGAGAACTTTTGCAATATTCTCAAGATGAGTAAGCCAGTTGGAGGAGTTGTAGGGAAGAAGGGAGTTTTGTGTGACTATCTCAAAGCCTTTGAGATCCTTGCTGATCTGGAAAACACTTTTTTGTCCATCTAAAAACTTCTGGTAAAGAGTTTCATTGGTTGCCTGTTCAACTTTGAGCTTGGTGATCAGAACATTAAACTTGGGTTTCTTCACCCCAACACAGTTGGCAAACTTATTGTGCCAGCTTTCTAGGAAGGAAGTATATTTCAGGGTCTTATTCTTAAAAAACTTGAACTGGTTTCATTCAATCTTGTTTTCTTTTCTCCCATGGTGTCTGGTCTCAAGTTTTCCAATCCATTGGCGTTCAAAGTAATCAACAAATGGAGCAAAGATAGCTGCATTGTCCTCCATATACTTTGTCTTCTTAAAGGCCTCATATATCTTTCTGGAGTCCTCTTTTCTCACCAAGGCAATTGCTGAAAAAGAGTTGAAGGCCACCTTGGGCTCCTGGGAGGTTGATCTGGTAACCAGTCTGTTGATCTCAGTAAAGCTCTGCAGCTTTCTTCTGAGGCATTGTCAGAAGTGAAAGAAGCAGACATGAGGCTTGCTATTAAATACCTTTTTGAAGGCATTGGCTTGAGCAGGCTAAAAGTCAACAAGGAGGTGGGTATTATAAGGCTTTGATGTTTATTCATCATCAGATTGGCTTGGGGTTTTAGACTTCTTCCTCTTGGGGGTAGAGGTGGGGGCATCAGTAGGGGTAAGGAGATCCAACTTCCCCTTTAGTATCTTCAAGGAATGAGTATAGTAATCCTCATTTTGTCCTGACATTAAAAAGTAAACCATTGGTAAAACTTTATCATCATACATCCCATGGATGCACCAAAGCTGGGGAAAAATCTTAGGGCATGATGAGAAGGTCCCATCAGCCAACCAGATATTGGCAGCCATCATTCTTTTAAGGTTTTCTTGGGTGGCATAGCAGATGGTTCTTTTATGTTCATCTGGACCATTTTCATGAAGGAGAAACTGTTCATAATTGGAGGTGACTCTGAGGTCATTAGGTATATCCAGTTCCAGGAGGGAGGTGGCACTTCTGCCCACATTTTCAGACTTCTGGCAATTATCACTCACATACTTTTGAAGGGATCCAAAAGTACCAACAGCTATCTATTGAAAACTGGTCAAGTTGTGAATAGCCCTAGTGACTATCTCCTGGGAGGTAAGGTCCCTGTTGAAAGGCTGCCTCTGGCGCAGGTACCACTTTATTAGGCGCTGATATACCCCAGTTGGTTCCAGGCAGGTGTGCTGATTATTCAGCTTCTTAAACTGGGTAAACCCAGTTGTAGTCAGGCAGGCCTCTCACACTTGTAATGATAAAGCACCAAGTGCTTCTGCTCATTGTTAAACTTAAACATAAAATCATCATGGTAGAACCCAGCATTGACCTTGGAGGACATTATTGGGAAGGAGATGAGCAGGACATCTGGTAGTTGGAGCTCCTCTTCATAGTTGCAAATATTTTGTACTTTAAGGATATCCCAGGTCTCAAGGCCATCCTCAGTTGGTGTAGCATCTCCAGAGTTGTACAGGTCTTCATGTTCTTCTTCTGAGATATGAGGGGGCGTCTTCTCTTCATCTTCCTGACTGTGGACAAACTTGTGCCCAGTTGGGCTCTTGGAGGGGCTGGGGGTAGGTTCCTCTTCAGAAGGCTCCTCTTCTGGAGAGGGGGAGGGCTCAGGGGTCTTCTTGGTGGGCTTGGCGGCCTTCTTAGTGATCTTCTTGCTGGTCTTGGGGCCAGACTTATTAGTTCTGGAAGGGGTGACTTTCTTTGAGTTGATGGGAGTTGACTTAGGAGGCATCTAGATGGCTCAAAGTTAGTATTTTTTAGTTAGTAAAAAAGAATATAAATTATTAATAAAAATATCATTTTTAAGAAGAATCCAAAAGCTAGAATGATGTTTACTATAATTTGTTAGCTTTAATAAATATTTTAATTGAGGTGGTTAACTCTATAATGCTTTTGAAAGGAGAAAAAGGGGGTTTTGATCAGACAATTAGGGAGTTTCAATTTTGGCACTTTGATTTTGGCACTCCCTAAAAACACAAGGAAACATAGTAACATATTAAATTAATATAATATTTTTCTGATAACTGCCAAAATCAGCAATATTTACTAAATCTTTTAAAAATTATTATAAACTAACCCAAAAGACTTGAAACTCTACTATGCTTTAAAGCAAGTCTTTAACCTTTAAAAAACTAATTTGAAGCTTTAAACTTTCACTGGTTAAATTATTATGGCTTTGTAAAATATAGTGTTTTTTTGGTTAAAGTGCACTTTTTATTTCTGCACTTTTGATTATAAACACCTATTGGAGCTTATTTAATAAAATATTAAATTCCAATCATAATTTAAAATATATCAGTGAGCACTAAATCAGTGTATTAAGAATTTCTATTTGAAGCATTTTCAATTTGCGCACTCTATCACTACACCTAGTAATTTACTAAGTGATCATATCAGATTTGTTTCATTCAGCACTCTATCTTTTACTTAATAAAAATCACTAAAATTATAATTAAATGGGTTAAAGGTGATTTTGAACCTGTATGAAAGGTTTTAGCTTATTTGGTTGAGTATGATATGTTTTTGAAGCTTTTCTGATCATTTACATAGTGATAGAATCAATATTAAGTGATATTTTAATTTTTTAATTTTAGGGCCTTAAATATTAAATTGAAGAGACTTCCAGACTTCAATTTTTGCACTTTCAATTTTGTTCCCTATATTCAAAAGGATGAATAATATCTATTTTAAAAGACAATTTAATTTAAGGTGTGTTTTAAATTGCATCAATTTGGGCACTTCAAACTTGGTTTTTTGATTTTAGCTACTAGTAAAAACATTTTAAAAAAGTAAAATTTGTTGCAACTGAACCAATGAGGATTAAGTATTTGGAATTGGGGAAGACAACAGTCTAATAGAAAGGACAGAATAATAAGAATAAGGTATTGTTTATTGTAGAATACTGTGATTAATATATCATATGGGGAAAGCCACAAGGCCACAAGGGGGTGGCATAGTGGGAAGTTCCATGTAAGGTTTGAAGCCAAGGAATAACTTGTGCAGGGATCAGCAAGTCAAATTGGTAACACTCCTAATTAGGATAAAGTACCTGCCATTCAATATTGCCTTCAGATTAATCCATGTTGTTAGATACGCCAGCAGGCAAGTCTGGAAACTTGGTTGCAACACCCCCTCCTTGCCCCCTGCTTGTTGTCAGACACCAAGACTGGAGTCTGCAGAAGGTCTGGGAAGGTCTGCACAAACAGCCTTTGTGTGAGAATGGTGCAGCAGGGGCGCAAGCAATCATATTGAAGCTTCTTGGTATTCCCTTAGGCGACTTTAAGTTGATAGGTATGATTGTCATAGACAGCGGCTATATTGAAGGGCCCTAGGTGGTTGGGCTCCAACTTGGTAGAATTGGGGTTGAGGGTGTAGACGGGGTCACCTACAGCGTATCTAGCTTTGAGGTGCTTTGTCCCTCCCTTAATTTGCTTGTGTTCAATTTCCCAGGCTTTGGCACACCATTGGTCTTGGGATGGGGTTGTTACTAGGGGAGGCTTGTTGGGAACCTTGAACCGTAGCTTTCCCTGTTCAACTCCTGTCAGACTGTCAGGCGTCCCAAAGGCCAGGGTACTGGGGCTGAACCCTGTGCCCCTGTTGATTCTTGCTTGCAGGGTAAGTGGAGCAGTGGGCAAGCGTTCAGTCCATGCGGTGTTGGGGTGCTCTTGTGAGAGCTTGGCAATCAGTTGAACCAGCAAGCCATTTAGCTGTTCCACTTGTCCATTGGCTTGAGGATGGTAGGGGGTTGTAACTATACGTTGGAGTGCGTTCTTGGCGCAGTATGCCTTCATGACATGTCCAACAAGTTTGGGGCCGCCATCTGTGATGAGACGTTTGGGTCACCCAAAGCGGGCCACAATTTCCTTGCCAATGAAGTGGGTGATGGTGGTGGCAGTGTGGTTAGTTGTTGCTCAGGCCACTGGCCAGCAAGTGAAGTATTCAATGGCAGTGATAATGTACTTCTTCCCCAGTCTGTCTTCAGGGAGTGGCCCCACAATGTCAAGGGCCCACTGCTTGAAGGGTTCCATGGCCTTGATGGGCAGGACAGACTTGGAGGTGCAGGTTTAGATGTGTTCTTTTTTGCATAGCACATTTTGAGGAGGTCCAAGATGTCTTGACGCATGCGCGGCCATCAAACCTTACGTTTCATGATCTCAAAGAGGTTACGCCCTCTGATGTGACCCAGGGTTTGGTGGTAGTGCAATATTGTGTCACCTTGTTGCGTGATGGGGATGTAAGGCGTTTTCTCACCTGTCTCTGCTTGGCAGAAGACGTTACCAGCATTGGTGGTGAACTGACTTTTGTTGTCCTTAAGCTTGGAGATGGTTACCAAGTTAAGGCCCTTGTAGCAAGTTGCCTCAGGGCGGAGGTATAGCATGGGCTAATTGGGGTCTAAACCATTGTCCCCAATGATGGACACTACATAGAGTTGCAAAAGAGCGTCAGCTGTGATAAGTTCCTTCCCAGGCTTGTACTCAATGCACAACTGGTAAGAGGATAGACGCTCAACCCATCCTGCTTGGCAGCGTGTCAAGTGGGACTGTGTGTTGAAATACTGGAGCAACTTGTGGTCCGTCAGACCGCGGGGTGGGAAGGTAGCACCTTCCAAGTAACAGCGCCACTTCTCAATGCAGTGCACAATTGCTGCCAGTTCTTTATCATGGATGGGATAGCGTTGTTCCAAGTTGTTAAGTTTCCTGGACTCATACGCCATAGGGAGGAAGACACCATTGTCAGTTTCTACCCTTAGCACGCCACCTATGGCTCTGTCAGAGGCATTGGTCTCAAGTTTGTACTGACAGTTTTGATTGGGGAGCTGCAGTACTGGTGCTGTTGTGAGTCTTTGCTTCAACATTTTGAAGGCTCAATCTCTGACAGGGGTCCAATGGAAGCGCTGTTTGGTGTTGAAGAGCTCAGTGAGAGGTGCAATCAGTTCCCAGCAATTGATAATGAGCTTGCGCACATAGGCAACCATGCCTAAGAATGTCTGCACCTGGCCCACATCAGTGGGGGGCGGCATGCTGGTGATTGCATTGATTTTGGCATGGTTGGGCTTTATCCCTTGGGTAGAGATGGTGTGCCCAAGGAATAACAGCTCCAACTTGAGGAACTTGCATTTGGAGGGTTTAGCTTTTAGCTGGTTTTTCTGAAGGGTGTTGAGGACAGCACAAAGGTGTTGGAGGTATGTGGTTTGATCTTGACTGAAGACAACAATGTTGTAAAGGTACACAACCACAAATTTTCCAATCAGTTCCTCAAATGCTTTGTTCATCAACATGGCAAAGGTGGAAGGAGTGTTGGTCATTCCAAAGTTCATGAAACAACATTCAAACAACCTGTAGCGTGTGCAGAAGGCAGTTTTTGCCTCATCCCCTGGTGCAATGCAGACCTGGTTGTAACCCCTGTAGTGAGATTAATCTTGCTAAAGACCTTTGCACCTGCAAGTGTATCAAACAGGTTGTCAATCAGCGGCCAGGGGTACTTGTTCTTAACTGTCACCTCATTTAGGGCGTGGTAGTCTGTGACCAGGCAAAGGGACCTGTCCTTTTTGGCTACAAAGAAGACTGCCACCCTGTATGGAGAGAGCAAGGGGCAAATGAAGCCCTTATCAAGCACGTCTACAAGGTGCTGGCGGAGGGTTTCATCTTCCTTTGGTGTGAGACGGTATAATGGTTGTGCTTTAGGTAACAATCCTTGAAGTTGTACAGAGTTCTGTATCTCCCGGTGAGGAGGTAGTTGTTCAAGTGTCTCACTAAACACGTCCTTGTACTCCTTGAGGAGTGCAGCAGGTGCTGGTGGTGGTGAGGAGGTCAAGGGAGGGACCGCAGATGGTTCAGCGTGGATAACTTTGACTGAGCATTGATTAAAGTTGAGTTTCCCCCCTTGAAATTGTACAAGCCTGTCTCTGTTATTCTGACAAATACAGTATCATGGAATAACTTGCTTATTTCCACAGGGTAGATCTGAAACCCCACCCCATTTCTATTGAGGGTGATGACAGAGGTATCCCAGTTAATGTAGGGACGGTTGTGCTGAAACCAGTTGAGGCCAGCAATTACGTTGTGGCTGAGCCTGGCCATTATTGACCCAGAGAGCTTGACCAGGATGTTCCCCATTCTCACAAAGAAGGGTACCGTTTTGTGGGTGATTGCAACTCTGCGGGAGTCAGCTACTTGCACTGCCTTGAACCTGCTAGGCACTTGGTCCAGTTGTTGGAAGTTGGCAAGCGCCTGGTCCACCATAGTGTGGTTGGCCCTGGTATCTACCAGTAATTTTTGAGTGTTCCCACAGAAACAGAAGGGATATGATAAGCATGTTACTTTATTTGAGGAGTGACTTGCTTTTAGTACAGGGTTGTCACTGTGGACTTGGAGGACATCCAGGGTTTTGACTTCATGGATGTTGTAGCCACAGAGGTTCTTTGCAAGCAAGGATTGAGAGGATGGGTCAGGTGGGGTTGCAGGGTCTCTTTCTGCTACAACCCCCAGGCTTTTCCCTGAACCTCAATCTGCGCAAGCTGGAGCTCCCCCCTTGTGGGGGCGTTTAGTCCCACTATCCTGCTGACAGGGTTGGCAGCAACCTACTTGATTGTGGCCATTGCCAGGTGTTGTATGCTGTTGGGATGGAGCGTCACTGGTACAGAAAAAGCCCATTGAGGCCTGGTTGTTAGCCTCCACAATGGCCTTGTAGCAGTCATTGATGGAGGTGCAGCAACCTACAGGGATCCACTTGCAGATATGGGGCTTTAACCCATTGATGATGAGAGTAAGTAACATTGCATTTCCATTGGTCATGGCTTTGGGGGAGGCAGCAAGAGCTTGTTGCCAGGCGGCAAGGTACTCAGGAACATACCCAGTTTATTTGATTGCTAGAAGAGGAGTCCCCACAACAATGTGGGAGAAGGTTTTGCTGTAGCAGGACTTGGCAGCATCTTGGAATGCTGCACAGGTAATGTCAAGTTCCTGACTGGCCCAGTTAGTGAACCACACAGCAGCAGGCCCCATGAGGCAACCAGACACAGTGGCAACCCACATGGGCTCAGGAACCTGACAGATACAGAGGTGGGTTTCAGTAGATTGGAGCCAACTGACAATGTTGTCCCCCCTCAACGCCCCCCACAAAGGATTCTAGCTGCAGGTTGAGCATGCGTTGGGACAGGTCTGACTAAGGCAGGGTGACGCTGGCGTCACCCTGCCCAAGACAGAGCCAATTGTACACGCTTGTGAGAACTAGCTGGTCTTGATAGATGATGTACCTGTTGGGGATGTCTCCCTTAGGGATTGGCAGGAAGTTTCTTGTTGGGGAGTAGCCATATGGCCCGTACTCTGTCCTTTCTTAGGGGGAATTTTGTTTTAGGTAGGTTGTAAACCTACTGCTGCTATCACTGTTGCAACTGAACCAATGAGGATTCAGTATTTGGAATTGGGGAAGACAACAGTCCAATAGAAAGGACAGAATAATAAGAATAAGGTATTGTTTATTGTAGATTACTGTGATTAATATACCATATGGGGAAAGCCACAAGGCCACAAGGGGGTGGCATAGTGGGAAGTTCCATGGAAGTTTCAAAGCCAAGGAATCACTTGTGCAGGGATCAGCAAGTCAAATTGATAACAATCCTAATTAGGATGAAGTACCTGCCAAATTTAAGAAAAATATTAAATTTTTTGGGGAAATTTTTTATTGAAAAAAAGTGCAGAGATCAAAAAGTCCATCAATTTTGAGATTTTGATCTCCACACTTCAACTTTAGGCACTTGCCCAAACATGCAAGGTTTATTTTTGTACTAGACCAGTTATATGTTAGAATGATAAATTTCAAAACAGCCAATAGGTCAAAGATTCAGGTGAAATTTCTGAGCCAATAATTTTGATAAATAATGTAATTTTCTTATTTTTCAA
Organism: Entomophthora muscae; assembly: GCA_014839935.2. NCBI lineage: Eukaryota > Fungi > Entomophthoromycota > Entomophthoromycetes > Entomophthorales > Entomophthoraceae > Entomophthora > Entomophthora muscae. Next base: position 31,013 of record QTSX02000167.1, read on the forward strand.
CTCTTAAGAGCTGATTTCTTATAAGGTATCAAATAAAAAACTATTAGCTTTAATTTTTATAAGAGTATTCTCAATGTATTCAATGTAGAACTACTCTGCTATATCCTATATAAATTGAGTCTAAATTTTATTTTTATGGGTAGATGGGGCACTGTCCCTAGTCCACTGTCTTTTGGTCCTCCAAATGTTACACCTATTGTTGTGTTTGGCTCCTGGAGACAACATCAAGAAGGACACAGCAGGAAATATTTATAACAAAAGATTTGAGGTTTGAAGCTAGCCTTGGGTTAGCCTTCAGGGCAAAATTAAGGGCACATACCTTAATTTCCTGGAATACAAGATGAGAAATTCCTTCTGGCAAAAAGGAAAGAAAAAAGCTTGAAGATTACTAAAGCCAACACAAATGTGGATAAACTTGTCCTTATTAGGAGAATTGATTCTACTTAAATAGCAGACAAGGAATAATGATCACTCATTAGGTAGACAGTGTGGCCTAGGGGGTCACGTTGGGGTGAAATCATACCAGGATCAGTCACAGGATGGTATGGCAATCCAGAATGGGTGGACATTGGAATAGACTCATTTACAGAAGGCAAGGATACCCAAACTCAAAGGCAAAACAAACCAAATCTTTGCATATATCACTATTTGAAGGCCATATCAAAATAGCATTAATGGCACAATTTCCAGCATCTCCCCCTCAAGATTGGACACATGGAGTTGAGATTTTTTGGAGGAATTTGGAATGAACTCAGGTAAAAGGTTGACCAGATGACAGCAGCTTCACAGTATACTTGATGCCCTTCTTGAAGGTGACTTCACAAGATCTAACCCAGAGAGAGTCTAGCTTATGGGCTCTGCCTCCAGTACAATTCTGATAGTAGAGGACTAGGTAGCCTACTTTGTACTCAGGGAGGGGGGCCTTAGAAGCATTGGAAGGTGAGAGCATTAAATTCTTGACCTTATAGGCAGTTGAATATGCCATTGCCTTAATGGTGATGATACAATTTGTCAAGTCTTTGACATGAGCTTCAGGATTGGCAGACACATAAACTTCAATCAAAGTGGGACCCAAGATTGAGGGGGTTGTGGCTTCACACCCATACAGCATGACAAAGGGAGACTGGCCAGTCACTTGGTGTTTACTGAGTTGATACCCAAAGAGAGCAGCAGGGAGGAACATAACCCAATTGGCAGCATCAGAGAGTGTGAGTTTCCTCATTTATGGACACCAGTGAGGAATTGACTTGTTCAACAGTTCCATTGGTAGACAGGTTATACAGCGCAGAGAAAGATTGGTGGGTACCTATAACTTCTACAATAGACGTGATGAGGCAAGCATTAAAGTTGGTGCCATTTTCAGAAAGCAGGACTTAAGGGCAGCCATGTTGGTAGAAGATATCTTGTAATAAGAAATTATATGTGGTCTTGGCAGTTATATCTTTTGTAGCTCTGGCTTCAACCCATTTTCTAAAATGGTCTACAGCAACTAATATGAATTGGAATCCAGACCTAGACTGAGGGAAAGGCCCAACAGCATCAATACTCACTGTGTGGAAGGCATGCTTTGGGGGGATGAGTTTGAACTGGTGTTGGGACAGGCGAGGGCGTTGGAGCTGACAAGAATGACAGGATGCAAGGAATCAGGGATTAAGAGGCACATGTTTTCCCAATAGACGTTCTTGCACAATCAGTCATGAGTTTTTGCTATACCCCAGTGTCCAGTATCAATGTGGGCTTAGAGGATAAAGGCTATTCTCATACTAGGACAAAAATAGGGCAGGTAGGCGGTGATGACCTTCTTGAAGACTTGTCTATCTCAAACCACAGTATCCTTTGATAGGGTCTGTAGAGCCAATCAAATATCTTCTGGATTAGTGGTCCAGGAGTCAGGGTACCCAATTGACTTGTACAGTTGATCAGCGTCTGCAGAATGAATGGCTAGTATAGGCATCCTTGACAATACATCAGTGGTCTGATGTTTGCACCAGGGTGGTGTACCACAGTAAAATTGTATCCTTGCAAGCGCAGAGCCCAACATGCTAATCAACCTTCAGGCTCCTTTAGTTGCTGTAGCCATTTAAGGGAGGAATGATCTGTGACCACAGTAAAGTGGGTCCTGTAGATGTAGTGTCAAAACTTCTTTACAGCATGTAGAATAGCCAAGCATTCCTTTTTAGTGATGCTATAATTATTCTTATGCTTGTTGAGGACACAGGAAGAGTATGCTACAGGTCAATTCACACCTTTGTTGTCTAGCTGAGCCAATATTCCACCCACAGCTACATCACTGGCATCAGTGTATAAGATGAACTCTTTGTCATAATAAGGTTAGACTACAATGGGGGCTTCTTTAAGCTTGGCCTTCAGCGCTTCAAACAATTGCTGTTGACTCTCAGTCCATTCAAAGGGTATGTTGCAAAGGAATCGAAAAAGGGATTTTCTCAATTCAGCAAATTCAGTAATTAATTGTAAATAGTAACACATCATACCAAGAAATAATTGGACCTCCTGTAGGTTTGTAGGAGGCAGCATCTTGTCAATGGCTTCCACCTTATTATGCATGGGGCAGATTCCAGTTTGGGTGACCTCATGGCCCAAGAATTTGAGTTGCTCTTTTTAAGAAGGAGCTGTCAGGGAATTTCCTCCTGATTACATGAATTGTATACAGAACTTGGGTACAAACACCAAAATAAAGAAATCCTGCAAACCAATAATGGAAACTAAGAATAGTGCTGGGGTTTACCCAGACGGGGATCAAACCCAAAACCCTAAAGACAGGGCAACAATTAGTTCAAATAAGATGATTTGTATTACATTACCTATTTATAACAAACTTATTCAGTCAACATGAATTCTGACTTTGACCTAGATTCTGTAAACGTTAATAAAGCCCAAGGAGATGTCACTTACTGCTCAAACGTTGATTGGCTGCATCCAACTTGGTTTTTGCTTTTGAAACCACTATTAACACCCCAGCGTCAAGCGCCATCTTTGATCTTCCCGCTTGAATCAGCTATCTCCCGCTTAATTGCCAATCAACTTGTGGCTTTTTCTACATGTTACTTGTTTCACTATATAATTTCATATAGTATTTTTCCAGAAATTGATGCACATTTTAAACAGGTATTAACTTGAGCCTTGAAATCATTGAAATTTCATGGAAAATCCTCTCATTTCTCATGATCCTCTTATTTTTGCTCCAGCCTCAACTTTGATGGTATTTAAGTGAACCATACCTTCTATTATTCCTTGTTCCAAAAATAAAGATTATTCTACTTTTTGCTACTCCTCCATTTTCTGATAGAACACAGTTTTGAAGCCATGAGAGGAATTCTATTCCTATCCTGGTTTCTAGCTTACTTCTTGCCAGTAGTGTTGGCCTTGGAAAATCCAACTCCTACAACCAACTGGTATAACTCCTCCCCAAATGACGCCCACCAGAAGGAATCCCTTGCCCATGGATGGTTCAAATATTCTTCTGGACATTGGGGACTTAAATTCTACTATGGCTGTTTGTTCACTACTCCTCCTCCTGAACCTACTCTGGTTAGACCTTACGCCTCCTTTTACCTCTTGATGTATTTGGTGGGTTACTATCTACTTGGTTGTTTTAGCTCTATGTTTGGAAGATTTGCTTACCTAGGACACCTTGGACATCTCACAATAGTCACAGTTCCTATAAGCTTGGTAATAGCAGGTTTGAATTTAGGGGCTTTAGCCCATCAGCTTGGGAGTTTATTCCCTGCCAAGTGGGTCCCTGGCTGGAGCACTTGGAGGGTTTGAGTTTCAAGCCAGATTCAAAAATCTTGAAGACAGTCTTGAGGTGGTCCAAGTGGTTGGTAAAGATGGAGCTGAATACAGTGATATCATCAAGATATAAAAAGACACAGGAGAGCTTCAGGTCTTGTAGAATAGAGTACATGGCTCTTTGGAATGTAGCTGGGGCATTGAAGAGTCCTTGGGGCATTCAAGTAGGTTCATAGAGCCCCTTGGAGGTGATGAGGACAGCCTTTTTCCAGTCTTCTGGAGACAAGTCAACCTGCCAGTATCCAGAATCTAAATCCATGACAGAGAAGAATTTAGAGCCACATAATTGTCTGAGAGCATCATCAATCCTAGGCAAGGGGTATGAGTCCTTTTTTGTGAGTGAGTTCAGGAGGCAGTAATCCATTACAATGCAGTGTCTTCTGTCCTTTTTCTTGAGGATCAATAAGGGTGAGGCCTAAGGGCTATGAGAAGGAGCCAAGAGTCCAGCATCCAAGAGCTGCTTAAGCTCCTTCAAAACCTGAGCATCCTCTACCCTACTACAGCGGTATGGCTTGGCATGGAAAGGCGGTGCATCCCAGTATTGATCTGATGGATGACCCCTTTAGCTAGGCCATAGTCTGTAGGTACAGGGCAAAGATATTGCTAACTGGTTAAGCAATTCTAATACATTTTTTTGTTGAATGGGTGACAGTTTTGGGAAGTCAGCAGCGGTGAACAAGGAGAAAACTTGAGGGTCTGCTTCAGGTAAATTAAAGTTGCTGAAGGTTCCAAAAGGATAGAGGGACGCCACTTGTTCTTCTCCCAGTATACAAAAATTCCCTACAACTTGGCCCCTAGACACCTGCATAGGTAGAGCAATCAGATTAGCTAGCAACAGCTGTACAAGCTCCTTGTGAATCTGATCTAAGATCCCTTGGCATAATCAAGGCTCTTTGTGGTTTAGAGATTCAGGAGAGTATAGCTCCAAGAATGACTTTTCAGGTAGTTTATAAGATATCTGAGAGTCTATAATCACTTGGGAGCCTGGAGGGATGGTGACAGTTGCAGGGGCAAGAAGAGGCACACCTTTCTCTGCAGGACAGGAAGGAGGAGGGGATCACATATTGTAGGAATAAGTTCTGTACTTGAGCAAGAAGATACCTGTGGGATACTCAAGCACACAAGTCTTAAGATGTTTGCCTGGTAGGTGTGGAGGTTCTTCAAAAATTAAAGGAACCTTGTATCCTAAGAGCAATAAATAGCCATCTCAAAGGTTTACAATCCCATTATATCCTTGGAGGAATTGCATACCAACCAGAAGATCATAGCTTTTGTTCTCTAGGACAACAGTGGGGATGCAATGAGGAGTTTTCCAAACTTTATGGGCAGGACAGAGTAGGCATCAATGTCTCAAGTTTGAGTCATGCCAGCAGTACCATATGATTGAGTGTAATTGAGTTCAGAGGCCAGCTTAAGCTTCTTCATTAACTTGGATGATACCACGTTGACTGGGGAACCCATGTCCAGAATTGCCTTGATTTTAACCTTTTGAATTGGCACTTTTACACAGGTAGTATCTTTCCCAAAGGAGGGCAGGACAGCCAACACGTCTTGTGCTGCTTCTAGCTCCTTTTTCCACCTTGCTAACATGCATTTTAAGGCAGTAATTTCCTTATACACAGTCTGCAATGGGAGGGATACAGTCACATTCTGAAAGAGAGCTTCAGCTAGCTTGGCAGCTTCTTCAGAAGAGTCAACTAAGACGGGAGGGCAATGTGCCTGGGCCAAGTAGGGATGAGACACCATGGTCTTGGCTTCAGCTGAAGGTGAGCAAGTTGTAGTCATGGTTTTCCCTGGGCAAAGCTTGCAAGGGACTGACAAAATTTCTGGGACAGCTAAAACGGAGTAACCATAACTATCTGATTCATTGCAGTCAGAATCTTCAGGTTCAGAATCACTGGAAAGATTGGTAAACAGGTGAAGGATAGTTGGGCCAGATGAAGGGGGAGAATCCTTGTTGGAGGGAAGATCAGGAGAAGACAGGGGAGATTGGTCAGCAGAGAGTGTCTCTGCCTCTAAGCTGACCTCTTTTTTCCTGCCTGTTCCTTTGGGTTGCAGCCTTCTACCTGAGGATTGATGCAGGTACACAAATTGTGCCCTATTTGACCACAGTTATGACATCCTTGTCTTTTAGGTTGTCCACTTAAGCCAAAAGTCATAATACACAGAGCACAGGAGGTGGTTCCAGAGTTGCCGGCTTTATTCTCACAGACCACAGTACCCCATGGGTCAAATGCATGTATTGCAAGAGGGTATTAATACTCTTCATGGAATTAAGTGAATCTTTGTGTGCCTTAAAGTGTAGGCATAGGATCTGGTTCACCTTCAATCATTGGAACAGGCTGTGTAAGCTTCTTGGGGAGTTAACTGACAACTGGTGATTAACTGTTGTCCTTCAATATAAAAGCAATCAGCAAACTCAGTCAGGGTTTCCTTGGGCTTAAAGGTAGTGTGCATAAATTCATATTTCTTGACCTCCAAGATGATATCCCCTCCAAATTCTTCAATAAGGAGGTTTTTCATGTCCTCCCAAGTGACAATGGATGGGAGTTTGGGGAACACAACTTCTTGGCATGTAGGATGCAGGCAAGTAAGAATATGCTCCTTTTTAAGCTTGTCAGTTTCCTTAAACATTGCAGTTTTTTATATTATCAGAAAGGCAGCAATGGTAGATGTTTTGGGATAAAATATCTGCTTGAAGGAAGGCTTATAGTTGGGGTTGATGGACAATGAGGTGGACTGGCTATTGTAACCTGGGTTGAAGACATCAATATGGGGGTTGCCCTCAAACTCAGATTCTGCAGCAGGTTGTCTATCCCAGAGAAGTCAAAGGCTCTCTTCCAGGGTGTCTAGTGTAGAGCTGTTTTTCCCACTGATATCCCAGGAGGTAGTGGCAGCAGCTCTGAATTCATTAATCTTTATCTGTTGTACTGCCAGAGTACCAGAAATCCCATTAATACAAGTGGTCAGTGAATTTGCTTGAGCAGTAAAAGGAGTAACCTGTCCATTTATTGTTTCCATCAAGCAAGAGAGGTTCTGCACCTTGCGTTCTAGAGCATCCATCCTATCTGCAACATCATTTGTTACCGCTGCAAAAATGATCCAAGGCAAGAGCACAGTTGACATGGGGTTGATCTTCTAAACCAGGGCAACACCCATGATTAATATGAGCATGGGTACCAGAGTCCTCAGCCTCCCTTTTGCCATCAGAGTCAGAGAAAAAATCATCAGGATCAGAGAGCGTTGTCTCAAATACTCAATCTCACCTTGCAAAGTGAATACTTGGTTGGTTAGCAAGGCAATGCAAGGGTCAGGCATAGGTTCTACAGGTGGAGGAATTGGAACAGAGGCTTGATGACAAGTAGTTGCTTTGAGCTCAGCTATGGCTTTCCACAGCTTAGCTTCAAAGGCAGATGAGACCTCAACCAAAGACGCAGGAGGAGTCACTTCAATTGAAGCTACTCTATTTTCAACGTAGTTTTGAACCTGACATAGAGCATTTCCTAGCACGGCCTTATTCAAGCCATACTGAAAGTGCAGACGTTGGCCTCAATTATTGACGTGGGTCCCAACCAACTCAAGTTGGGAATTAACATGCTCTTAAAATTGATTGAGCTTTGTAACCAAAGTCTCAAAACCCTGGCGGTACTTTATAAGGGTTGCCTCTATCTGTCCATGCCACATAGCTTGGTGATCATCCAGTTTGCACAATCAATCCTTGATATACCCAGAGAGCAAGGAGCAAAGAGAGTTCAGGGATGCAGTTAAGTACTTCTGTGAAGCCAGCAAGTCACACCAATTATCTGAGATACAAGCAAAGATGCTAGGGGACCATTCTTGGTAGGCCATATTTTGCACATTATTGTTGGAGACAGCAGTGGCTACGGCAGTCAAAAGCTGATTCTGTGATCCTAGCGCCAATTGGTGATGAACCAAGGCGGGTTGGATGAACTGGTTGACTAACACACCAATAGTCTTCATAGACCCCATCAATGTGGGGGGAAGACCAAAGTCCAAGAGGAAGGAATACAGATCTTCAGAAGCATACCCAGGACAGAGACCAGGGATAGTGTACATTGCCACAGTGCCTGTGTGGAGGAGGGAGTGTGCAGCGGCACAAGCTTGCTTGTAGTTGAATGAGAAAGCTAGAAGGGTGGCTCAAGCAGACCCAGGAGACAACACCATTACCATAGGAGTTGAGGGGGCATTGGTGATTTCTTCTTCTAGAGGAGGACTAGAAACTTTAGGTTGCTTGGGTACTTCAGAAACAAAGGGGGAAGGACCAGAGAATGTGCGGGGGAACAGAGTAACCAAGGGGCTTGCAGCCCCTGTAGTGAGCACCATTTTGTCGTGTTTGGCTCCTGGGGATGACATCCAGAAGGACACAGCAGGAAATCTTTATAGCAAAATATTTGAGGTTCAAAGCTAGCCTTGGGTTAGCCTTAAGGGCAAAATTAAGAGTGTTGTAACTGTGCTGTTTTAGCAGAGTTACAAGGGGAAAAATATTTAAAAGCTAGATATTAATCTTTATTGTGAGATAGTGATTATTTAGTCAATGTGAATCAAGGATAACAGGAACATGATTGGTGATTACATGGTTGGATGGAAGAAGGGGGCGGCTTGATCCTGATAATTAGTCAAGCGCCAAAAAAAAGTATCCATCATAAAGGATCATCATCTGTTCATGTTGTTGGATTTGGTGATTTGAGTTGACTTCCTAGTCTGGCTTCAAGTGACCAGATAATTGAATTGGGGGTCACAAATCCGCTTGGTTGGAACCTTGCTGGCGGGTTGAGCCTGAGGTTTTGACAAGAGCATGTGCCTTAATTTCCTGGAATACAAAAAGAAGATTTCCTTTTGGCAAAAAGTAAAGGAAAATTTTTAAAGAATACAAATGCCAACACAAATGTGAATAAACTTGTCTTTATTAGGAGAATTGATTCTACTTAAATAGTAGACAATGGTCAACAATCACTCATTAGGTAGACAGAGTGAACAAGGGGGTCATGTTGGGGTGAAATCATACCAGGATCAGTTGCAGGCTGGTATGGCAATCCGGAATGGGTGGACATTGGAATAGACCCATTTACAGAAGACAAGGAATTCCCAAACTCAAAGGCAAAACCAACCAAATCTTTGCATATATCACTATTCAAAGGCCATTTCAAAATAGCATCAATGGTGCAATTTCTGACACCTATGCTGTCCAATGTTGGAGCTTTTACTGTTGAAATTGAAAAGGAAACCCTTATTAGCTTCTAATGTTCAGAGTTTTATTCTTAAGAGTCTTTGATTTTGTTGCAGGTTATCTATCTTGGGTTACTCTGGCTGGATTTGATATTTCTGTTAAACCCCGGTGTTTATTTTTAAAATTTTACCAAGAGATAACTGAAGCCTCATTGGTTGCTTATCATTAACTCTATGCAGGTTTGGGTCTTTATCCCTCACCACTTAGAAATGGATTAATATTATCCCTCTATTTCTGTTACAAAATGTACCTTTTGAGGTGCAGGTCAAACAATCTCAACTTGGTGTTGATGGAGGAAGCATAATGTATTTCTTGTTCAAGTTTAATTGAGGTGAAGTTAAGGAGATTGGTTATTAGCCTAAAACATAAGGAGTTTGAGGCTTGTTTTGAAGGGGGGAAATGGTCAAGAATCCCTATCCAACAGACAAAAATATACTTAATCTTTAAAAGTTAAGGAAGGAAAAACATAGCTTAATCAAAAAATTTAATAAGGAATAGATTGTCAGAAATATTCCTGACATAAACCAGATTATTACTGGGGTGCAATGCTGGAAAAGAATAGAGGGATTTCCTGTCAAAAATTACCAATTTAATGAGGATTTTCCCCCTTTATGTCATGGCCAGAGGCTGTCATGTACTAAGGCATTGAAGGGGAGCTTAATCCATCCATATATCGTGTAACAAGGGCCCAGTAGAGGAATGAAGCAGAACAGGTTAGGTAAAGCAATCCAGCATTTAAGGGGTGGTAGGCACCAAGGTTGGGAACAACAACTTTGGCCAGACTGAGGATGGTCAGGATGACCATCCCAGCTCTACTGTGGCCATAGGGCTGAGGGATAGGAGGAGCAGGGGAGTCATAGGGAATGCCAGCCATTCCATGATCTGGACCTGGCTGGTAGTCCATGGGTGTAGGTCTAAGGTGGTACTCTAGTCTTCTGGTTTGACTTTTGCTCAAGTGGTGTAAAAATTAAAATCCTAATAAAGCAAACAAAACTAAAAGATTCATTAATTTTATTTGACGTTGTCTGCACTTGGTTTAAGTGTGGGGAAGTGGTTTTTATACCACTTGTCTGGTCTACCTTGGAAAATACTACTTCCTACTTTTGGTGAGCTTTTGGTGTCCCAACTCTTAGGCACTGGCTTATGAGAAGTAGTGAAATGTGGCTTGGATGTGTGGATTGGAATTTGGGTGACTTGGTCTGGGCAGGGGAATTCTGTTGGTGGCTGGTGGATAATTGGCTGACTTCTTCTGTCTGGGATTTTATTTGATTGGATGATGAGGCAATTTCTTCCTCAGGTTTGGTTTTGGCTGCAGGACTTACTGAATCTTTCAGCTCAATTGAGATGCTGTTCACAACCAATTTATTGGCTGTGTTAACAGCAGGCCCAGTAGCTGCAAGATTCTCAACTAGCACCTCAGTGCAGCTGGGGTGATTGGGGGTGGCAGGAGCAGCAGTATTTTTAGCTGCAGAAGCAGCAGCAGAAATCTGGATTTTATCAGATCTGTTGGTTGCATTCTGCAGCAGATCTGATCTAGAGCGGCATTGGGTGCTCCCAGCCCAATTGTAGTATTGGGGCTGGGTCCCCCAATGCCAATGGGAGCTGAAAGCTCCCCAAGCCAGTATTAAAACTGGCCCCAGGACAGGACCCAGCCTCAGGTCAATTCAAACTGCCCAAATAGGCCAGGGCAGTTCAAATTGGCCCTTGCCTGCCCTGGTGGGTGGTTGGGGGTTCAAATCCCCCAGCGGGCTTTTGCAGCTGCCCTTGCTTTTGCTTGGCGGCTGGGTGTAGGGGTTCAAACCCCGTTCCCGTTTTTGCCGGGCAGGCCCTTACACTTTAATTGGGGGAAATAAAAATAAAATAGAGAGAAAAACGGAACTTAATCAACACTGGATTAATTTGTCATCCAGGCAGGCGCCCACCGCGGTTAGGCAGGCGCCTGCCACGCCTGCCAGCACCCAGACAGCTGTCAGCGGGCCTCCTGCCTGCCACCTGCTTGCCCAGCCCAGCACCAGTCCACCGCCTGCCTGCCAGCTACCTGCCAGCTACCTGCTTGCCCATCCAGTTGCCAGAAGGCCTACTGCCAGCCCCCCACCTGGGTCCCAGCTCCCACTCTCTGTAAAGAACCAACAATTGGGTCATTATTTGTTAGATTAATCTGTTTCCTATTAACTGTGCTACTTAAAACTTTAAAATTTTGTTTTAATTTTCTTATCAATAAATTTAAATAATTACAACAATTTTATCAAAATAAATCTTATTTAATCCTTATAATATAAAAACCTATATTAAATTAATCATTTTCTACTAACAGCTAAATTAAACTGTATTAAAAGCTAGTAACAATCTTATTTCATATACCATTATTTCTTCAAAGCTGATTAGTACAAAATGACATCATTCTAAAAAGAGCAACCTAAAAATACAATAAAAACTGATATGATGCTTTTTGTTGGAAATCAAACTGTTGCCTAAAATCTTAGCTTTTTTAAAATATTTAATTTAAAATATAATAATTTTTGAATCCCTCTTTTTAAAAAGAGGGTAGATAGCTTTTTTGCATATTTAATAAATATTAAATAATTTTGGATTTTTTAAAAAAAAATCTAGTAAAAAGTTAAAAAAAAACTAAAACTAAAATTAAAACTGAACTTTTATTGAAATTTCAGTGATTTTATTTAGCATAAGTAATTTATTCTTAAGTTAGATTTTATAGAAAATATATAATAAGAACTTATAAGAGAGTAAAAGTTTTTCTTTTCAAAATTTTAATTATTTAATATTAATAAAATAGCTTCATACAACTATTTAATAAAATTATATTTTTATACTGTATGCTAGAGATAATATATAATTCAAACATAAAAAAGAATATATCAAAATCTTGCTTTATTTAATTAAATTTAATAAAGGTTATAATTTATTTAAACTAAATGAAAAATGAACTTAGTCATTGTATCTATAAAAATAAGATACAACTTTAGTTATACAAGCAAATATTTATATGTGATTAAAAAGAACATTTTTATTTTGATAGATTTAAGATTTAAAGTTCATCTTTTAAGAACTGTTAAAAGTTATAATAAACTTAAGTTTATTTGGAACAAAAGATTTTTGAGTTGGTTACTAGAAGTAAGCTAAATAATAATTTATACTTTAAATTTAGTTTACTGATTAAAATATCATACTTTAAGAGTTAATTAGCATATTTTATTTCAAATACCTCTTTTATAAGCTTACATTCAAAGCCACTTAAAGATACTAAATTGGTATTGAAATATAAAGTTGCAGCACAATTCTGAAAGCTGAGATTAAGGGCCTTCTAATGATACTAGTTTGAGCAAGATTGCAGTACTATTCGCCAAAATATCAACAGTTAACCAGAATATAAAAAGGGTTAAATAAACAATGAACTCAGACTTCAGGGGTGAGATTGATAAATTAAGGAGATCAGTTGGGGGTCAGTTGGAGATTTATGCCTGTAGTGCAAAAGCTCAGCTAACATGGTATTTAAACAGCTCAACTTTACAGAAATTTACTTTAAAATCCACACATTTACTCCTTTCTGATAACTGCACATCTATTTCCAAGCAAGAACTGCCTGAACCAAGCCAAGGAACCCAACCACTATCATTATGGAACCAATTGAGTTTGCACCTCAGATGACACCCTTCTTCTCACTGGGGGCTTCTAATAAGAGAGAAAGAATCTCTATGCTTAAAAAAGCATTCCTTTTTACTGCTGGCAGTGATCTTAACAGCTTTGTTGAGCATTTATTATTAAAAACAGAGTTTGGAAAAAGTACCTTCTTACCTGTCATACAAAATTCTAAGACAGATGATTTCCTTAACAACCTAAAGGAATTGATGTTAGAGTCCCCTGCCAAGCACCTTCCTTCCCTAAGAGCATTGGTTACATCAAGCTACAGTCTGAAAGAGCTTTGGGATTGTGGATTTAAAATGACAAAAAATGAGTATTCATATTCTAAAAAAATAAAAATGCTAAAAATGCATCATTAAATTCAAAAAATAAAAAAGGAAAAAATGATTCAGTAAAGAAAGAAAACATAAAAAATATTTTAAAACATATATTAAAAAATTCATTTCCAACTATACAATTCACTAAAAAATCCCCTGGATTGATTTATGAAGAATTACAAAAAGAGTTGAGTGAATACTCAACTAAAATAAAATACTCATTATTGAAAACAAAAAAAGAAATTTATGAAGATATGAAAATAAAAAACAATATTTCTATTTCACTTTCCACTTTTTATAAGCTTATTCCTAATGATATAATTAAAAGCAAAAAGCAAACTGATATGTGTAACATTTGCAACTTAAAAAAGTCATTAGAAATGAAGAAAAAGGATTTGAGTATAAAGAAGTTGCCATTGCCTAAATCTATTAAAGAAAATTTGGAATCTATTGACCTACATGAAAAGTTTTATAAGCATCAAAATAAAGAATATATTAGTGATATAAATAATCTTGATAATAATTCATGTGTTATAGTAATAGACTATAAAGAAAATTTTAAAATAGGTGGGGGTCCTATAGAGACAAATAATTGTTTTAATGAGAAAATACCTATTTCTTTATTAGGATTTGCAATTGCTTTTAAAGAAAATGAGAAAATTAAATATGAGTATCATGACTTTTTATCTGAAATTTTATCTCATGACTCTTTGTTTTCAGGTCAGTGTTTGGTAAGTCTGCTTAAAAATAATAAATTTAAGAATATTAAAAATATTAAAGTTTGGACTGATAATGGTAATCATTTCAGATCTTATGAATTCTTATATTATCTTTTTAAAGAGGTACCTAAAATTATAAAAGGAACAATTAAGTTTAATAGATTTTTTGAGTGTCATGGCAAAAGTATTGTTGATGGTCATTTTGGTGTATTATCTAAAATATTTAAACAAAAGGAAAATGAGATGTATATAAAAAATATAAATGATCTCAAAATGGTTTTTGAGAGAGAGGAAGAAAGAAAGGGTCTATATGAGACACTTGTAAATAATTCAGATATTTCCCAAAAAATCTTTTTTCACATCTATGATAGAAAATCTAGGCCTAAAAAAAGCTGGCTTGAAGTCAAAGCATTTTATGTTAATCTTTCATATTTAATGAAAGATGGCGAGCTGTATGTTTCACCTTTGACATTTGAGGATGTTAAAGAGTACTCCAAAATAAATTATTGTGCAAAGTTCTGCACAGATGACAGAGAAACAAAGAGAGCTGATACTACTAAAGGATTAGTAGGACATGTTCATGAAGTTGGACGCATAACAAAAACTTATATTTCACATAGGGTAAATAGTCTTTTAAATACAACAACTTTTTTTCTAAAAATAACTAAGAAATTAATTATATGAGCCAAAGATAGGGTAATAGCAATTATAGCTTTGGGGCTGCTATTACTCTCCCATGCAACTCATATATTTAATTCTTGGCTTATTAAAATAGAAAAAAGGGTTTTAGCAAAAAATACAGCTAATAGAAATAAGATTTATTTCTATTATTTGTATATTTTACACTATTAAACTTTTCTTCAGTAAACTAAGCATTATACTAATGTTCAAAAAACATAAGTTTATGACTTAAATGATACCAAATAAGTTAAAAGGCTTTGAAATGCTTAAGCTGGCGCCTTGGCTTAATCTAACAAATAATGACCCACATCTTAGTAAAGATAATTATATAGTTTCCAAAATATTTTCCTCTTGTAACTTGCTAATACAGCACAGTTACAACATAATATATTTTAAAATTGTTATCAAAAATAATATAATTAAAATCTAGCTTATGATTTTTAAAGTGATTTCACTTTATATAGTTAGCATATGGTGTACATTAATATTTTTCACCAATAGAAAGATAAGATTCCTAGCTTCATTTCCATAGCTTACAGGATACAAAAAAATTTCATTGAATTATTACTGTTTGAAATTTAAAATTTGCAATAAGCTATTGTTTCAAAAGTGAACTGCATTGTACTACAAATTGGAAAGCATATATATTGTAAAATAGTCTAATCCCTAAAATAATGACCCATATCATCACATTCATTCAAAAGGGTGAGTTTTAGTTTAGTATTTTTATTTGTCATGATTAATAAGTAGCCTAAGTCTGAATTGTGGGTTTGTTGGTTTCCAAGTTTTTGTAATTTAATTAAGTTTAAACCTGCCCAGCCAAGCCAGCCAAATTGGATAGGTTTGATTCAGAACTTCAATTTATACAAGTAGGTTAAAAGTTGCAACTGACTCAGATCTTTAAACTTAAATTTGACACCTCAGCTTTTTTATAAACAAGACTTTCTCTTAGTGAATAACTCAAGGAAACCCCTTCATTTTAGACAGCCCAGCCACTTTCTTCCCTTCGTTTCATCCTTAGCCACCATTTCAACTTCTGGGCAGTAACATAATCATCACATAATTTTAAATGTAAGCAGTAATTTTTTTAATTCTTACTCCGACTTTGGCTCATCTACTTCAATCAAAGCTTTATCTAACGTATATTTACTGATTTATTGATGCTTTGTGATTCCTTTTTTGTGGCTTAAGAAGATTGTGTATCCCAAATAAAATCTAAGGCCTTTTCTGATTTTTTATAAAGCAAGGATTTAACTGATATTTTCCTATTCTATTGACTTTTTAGTGTAAAAAGTGTATGGTATGCTAATGCCATTTAAAATCAATAAGTTATTCGATTAGATACTCCATTTCAAACTAATAATATCAAAGTTTTATTTTTCTTTGGCTGTTTTTTTATAGTTTTATCATAAATGCTTTTGAAGCTCATTTAAGTATTGCTTTGACTGGTTAATTACAAAAATGATATTTACTTGTTTATTGACTCATATTTCGAAGTACTTCATTGACTGATTATCTCTTCTCAAAAGAAATAGATCTTTCCATCATGCCTCGTGGTCGCCCCAAGAAATCTGCCTTGGCTTCTAAAGCTTCCAAACAAGATGCTCCAAAACCTGTGTCCCCTCCAGTTAACTCTTCTACGCCTTCAGAATCATCTACTCCACGCCAACCTCCTACCGTTATTGAAGAGCCTAAATCTGTTGCTTTAGCAAAAGCCTCTCGCTCTCAATCAGGGAAGGCTAACCTTGGGCTATGCAATACTAACAGAAGGCAAGAGAGATTGGGTTTTTATTATCATTTTACCAAAATACCTAAAGTGATTATTTCTTTCAAACTAGTTCAGTTTTATATTTCCTGGGAATTTTTTATTACTTATTGCCATTGCATTATCTTAATTGATAATCATTATTCTATCTGAAAGTGTAATTTAAGTACGCTTCTATCTAAAATACCGAAGTGGGTTTCTTTAAGTTAGAATAATTGAGCTTTTCTTTTTCAAGTGCTATCAATAGTTACTTTTGTATTTTTGGAATTAATTAGCTCAAAATAATTTTTCTTGTTTAAACACTATTTTACTATCAATTCATCTTATCATTATTTAATTTAGGCTCCATAAAGAGTTGACTGAAATCATGTTAGACCCTCCTGCAGGCTGCACCGCTAGTCCTAAAGGCGATAATCTTTTTGAATGGGGAGCGACTATTGCCGGACCTAAAGACTCGCCTTACGAAAATGGAACATTTTACATTGATATTACCTTCAGTGAAGATTATCCTTTCAAGCCTCCCAAGGTATACTTATTTATTTTCCTTTTTCTAAAGCAGAGATAGGTTTCTTTCAAAACACGTATTTACCATTGCAATATCAATGCTCAAGGAGCTATTTGTCTTGATACACTCAAAGACAACTGGAGTCCGGCATTGACAACTGCAAAAGTGCTGTTATCGATTTGTTCCCTTTTGACCGATGCCAATCCCCGTAAGTTACTTCGATGTATAGCTACTTATTTCTATTAGAGGATCCCTTAGTTTCAGATATTGCCAGCCAGTACTTGACTAATCGAAAAGAGCATGATCGTATTGCCAAGGAATGGACTAAGCGGTATGCTATGGAATAGAATTGATTGTTCCAAGATATCCGTGTATAAACAATAGAGCTTTATGCACTGACTTATTCTGAGTTTATAAGCCTTTAGCTGAGCAATACGCCTTGTTTGAAATAAAAAAGATACAAATTGATCTGTAATATTTTTGGTTAGCTACTTAAAACTAAGGTTTGTTACTAAGTTTAGCTTACTACTGTTCTGAGTTCTACAGAAGTCTATTTTAATCGATAGCTGTATTGCAAAAATCTTAAAATATCTTTGATTTTACAAGCCCAGAAATTTGAAACCAGGCATAGTTTGAAACCCCAACTTTAACCTACACTGTTTGGCATCATTTTAGCAAAGGAGCCTATCCATTCTCCAAGCATGCCTAAACAGCCAA
Organism: Entomophthora muscae; assembly: GCA_014839935.2. Lineage (NCBI taxonomy): Eukaryota > Fungi > Entomophthoromycota > Entomophthoromycetes > Entomophthorales > Entomophthoraceae > Entomophthora > Entomophthora muscae. The sequence goes on from QTSX02000167.1 coordinate 48,435, forward strand.
TCCTCGCAACCTTTATTCCAACCAAACCGGTATACTTGGTAAAGCAGGGAGTTGGCCCAAATGCATTCTCATCTTTTGCGCATGCGGCAACTTTGGTGAAATCAACTCCTTAGTAGTCAACTGTTAAGTAAAGTGAGAATTCAGTTTTTCTTCTGATCAACTCCTAGAAGTTGACACTTTTTTAAATAACGGTACTTGATCTACAGTAGTTTTACAACCTGGCAAGGTAAACAAAAATGGTTCAGAATAAATTAGTTCAATTAATTAACAAATTTCAACCTTTTTGATAGAAATGGGAGCTAATTCCACAGAAAATGTGCACTAATCGGCAAAGATGTCCAGACACAAAACAAATAATTTAAACTAGGAACAAATAATGATGGTTCAAAAACAAATGTACCAAGAACTAGAACAAATGAGTTTTAGTCACAAAACAAGGCTACTATATTTATTATGATTTTAATAACACATTGAATTCAGTCACAAAAGTTAATAACTCAATCCAACAAGCCCTAATAGCAACTGAAACAGACAACAAAAATATCAAATGTCAAATAAAATCTGTGAGTCTGTAATACTGCTACCAGCTTGTCCTAATTAAGACATACAATCTAGAACATGAAATGTTAAACAATACTCTGAGTGTCTGTTTTGGGATTAAACTATAAAAAATTAGATTTATCAATATATACAGTTAAAAGTGCACATTTATGGCTAAAAATAATTAATATATAGATTTAAAACCTAATATGAAATAAATGGTAGTAACTACAAGCTTTCATGCTACTATATATGAACAGATAAAATTTACAATAAATAAATTATATAGATAAATTGATTTTAATTTTATTTTATTTTTATACCAAAATAAAAGCTTCACAAGAACAGACTAGCAATGCAGCCACTGTGTGCTGTGGTTGCAGTGGCCATTTTGGGTCAATATCAGAGTGGCTGTAGTCCAGGAGGTGGACAATAGGGGTTTTTTTAAGTTAGGTGGTGAAACTCAAATCACGTAGACACCATAACAAACCCAGGGCAGCCAGAATAAAAGAGAATCTAGTATTAACCCCAGAGTCCCAAAGCTGTTTATAAAATACACCGAGGTCACAACCACAAGAATGGTAAACAGCACCACCACTGAAAGAGTGCCTTTGGTATATGACCCTGTATACCACCAATAATGATATTCCTGCTAGTCTTATAGAGAGTGTAAATCCTGTTCTTGATACCATTTACAAGCCTTATGTAATTGATGGCAAAGGGCAAGATAAAAACAAAGAGCTGCAATATTATCAAACTACAGATGGGCAGAAGGTGCTGAAAAAGTTTGCTGTGTTTTACAGCCAAGTGCCTATGCCCTGTGTCTTGGTAGAACCTGCAGAGTCAATACCTACTGCCAAAAAACCCAAGTACACTGCCATACCCAACTATACCTGCAAGACCTTTATCAGGCTCATCAAATAAACCCAGGACTACAAGAAGACTGCAGCTATTGTTGGTATTTTGTAGAAATGAGCACATCAGCTGTATAGTACATTCATTAAAACTTGTACCATTCTCCTCCACCCAAATCCCAGTGCAAGTTTACTATCTTGGAAAGGAACCTATCTGGGCAATCAAGCAGTGGATTACCCAAAATGCCACCTTGAACTGATAAGTATACAAGCCATGGTCAAACCTGTTTTTAAAATTGAGGCCTCAATTCCATTTTACTATTGTGTGATTAGAGAACTGAGGGCTTCTTGGGAAACTTGGTGTATCTTCATACAACTGTAATAGCCCAATAAACATCAAGACCCGCCATAAATACACTGAGACGTACACCTTGCTAAAATACAAGTGCATAGTAAAGTTCTACTATATTAATGAATTGTTCTTTGCATCCTCCATGCGCAATGCCTACTTCTATGTGCCCAAAGGTGCCAAGGATTGTGTATCACAGTGTGCGTCTGTTTGTGCTGTGGTCTACTCAATGATAGCCCTTCTTTGTCCCCTTGGTATTGAACTGTACAAGATGATAAAGGCTGTTATAATAACAGGACCTTAATTGTGTTTCTCCAATTGGTTTGGGAGCACCTCAGGCTCACTAGCCTGGGTTTTACCAATGCTATTGTATTAGATAATGTTGGAATCCACAAGGTGGCAGATATTCTTGAAGAATAAAATAATAATCAAGACAGTTGTGGCAATTGGCCCACAGCTGTTACAGTAGAAAGACAAATGGAAGGGATACCACACCTCTAGAAGACAAGAAACTAACAAAGAGCTGCAGCAAAATCCCTGAAAACATTAGAAAACTTAAATGTTGTTATTGAAAAATGGGTTGAAGCAGGCTTTTCTCAAGTAGCCCTAGAAAATCTGGACTTGCCCTAATTCTTGTCAATTAATTATGACAATAAAATAACATGTTATACATTAGTCAGAGACAGTTGCGCTCAACCCTCTCATTGTCAATTCTTTTTCAAATTATGACATTGTTGAGTCAAATTCAACAGTAGTTTCTCTATCAGGAATCTCATACCTGATATTCTTTTCAACAATTTATTTATAGATGTTAGAGAAAGACTTTTACTTACTTTGGGGGCAGTTAGAACTCCTAAGAAGCAAGGATAAGGCTTTAAAAACTGCTTTTTATTACCTTATATGTTAATATATGAAGGTTTATTTACATTGTCAATTTCTGGAGCAGGGATCAAACCTGTGTCTTCCTGGAGCTTAGGCGGTCACCTAGAGGATATTAGTCTTTTAAAAACTAGTTTGGATTGTTTGTTACCTACATTTAAGGCCTCCAGCTAATCAGGAGACTTTATTTCACTTTTAAATTCATCTTTGGAGTTTACAAATGACGTTGGGCATGATCTTACCCCAGGCTCTATGTTGGCTGCTCTGTTGTCTTCTGATTCTGTTGCTGGTATCTGTTCTCTTGGTTCTGGTTCCTGTGCAGATAGCTGGGGAAACCCCCATGTTTTGGTTGCTCCTTGTGGGGTTTAGGAAGGTTACATTTAAATAATAATTATGTGGAAGCATAATTATAGGAATAAATAATATTAGATCCCCATATTTTAAGTTACAATTATTCACTCTCTCCAGTAACTTATCTGAATCCCCTCAAATTCTTATTTCTTTCCCCAACTGTTTCTTTGCTACCATGCTATATATAGCTGGTAAGCCATATTTTATTACTTGTTCAATCAATAAAGTATTTGCCTACCTACTTGATTTTCCTTTAAACAAACTTTCTCTTATCATTACTAAAAGCCATGAGATTTCCCAATGCTTCCTTGTGGAAGTACATAGGTATAAATGATTTTTGTGGATTATTTTGTTGCAGGTCTTAACAGCCAGCGTTTTGCTATGGACCAGAGCCAATTCTGGTTCCTCTCCTGACTCTCAGTATTTAGATAGTTTTTGTTACTCTGTGATCCCTGGAGTATGGTACACAGTCACGCCCTTATCACACAACCCTCCTTGTAAAGAAAAGCCCCCAGATGCACAGATAATTAAGTATGTCTATCAAACCCAAGGTTTTCCATCTTCTGGCCTCTGTGTTCCTTTTAAGCTACCCGGGGACATACTTCTTTTTGGGTTGTTTCAACCTGCTCCTGGGTTGGTATTATCTGTTCAGAGAGCTGTCCCACTTTGGAATGGTGTCCCTTCCCATGGGTTCTTTAGTCACTGGTCTTAATCCCTCTGCCATCATTCATCATCTTGGAAGTTTACTTCCAAGTGAGTGGATGCCTGACACTCTCAAAATGCAGAAAATATTATTTTCAGCCAATCAGATGTTGTAGAAGTCCCCTGCCCCTATCATAAACTACCTTAAAACTTTCCTCATTCCCCTCTAGAAACTTGTTTCTAGATAGCTTATTTATCCTCAAATAAAGAAAGTTTTCCCAAAAGTGCTAGCTCATCTGGGGCTGTTTGACCCTGTCCTTGAGAAGTTGGCCTCTTTCATGGTCAAGGATGCCATCAATTTCTTGATTGCCTCCTGGTCTGCCCTCTACATGTCACATTAGTTTTCATAATGCTGGATATTATATGTCCTAACCAGAAATCCAGGAAATTGGGAAAACAATTGACCAAGTCAACCAAATTTACATATTTAAATCAAACTGTTGATCAAAAATGGTTTCTGCTGCTCCAATTTGTCAGCAAAATAAAATTAACTAAGGAAGATTGATACTGATAAATAGACATAATCTAAGGGTCATCCAATATAACCCTGTTTATCAGAATAGACATTGGAAATTAGTCACAAAAGGATTTTTTTGCATGCTGGACAAGGTATTCTTTGAATGAGATGGAATAGGATCCATGTATTCAGGTGGTATTGCTTAGTCAATAATTTTGATACATATTGTAAAATTTTCACTGTTCAGCTCTCAAGAGTTGAGTCCTCCCTAAAAGTTATACTCAATAAACTTTAAATTATCTTTTGGTTTTATTATTTAAAATCCATCCTGTAGTGGGCCTGATCCACTATATTCCATACAACTTGATACTTAATCAAATTGTATCTGGAAGATGGGGTCCTTCTTTAGGCTCTAAATTGTCTATGCCTCCTAATGCTACATTAATACTGAACAATCTTGAAGTTTTTCATGCAGAATTGAAAACTGAGACTATGGTTACCTCTCAATTATTGCAAATGAACCAATGAGGATTCAGCATTTAAATTGGGGAAGACAACAGTCCAATAGAAAGCACATGAATAATAATAAGGTATTTGTTTATTATGGCGTACTGTGATTAAAATACTATATGGAGAAAGCCACCTGGCCACAAGGGGATGGCCTGTTCCATGTAAGGTTTGGAGCCAAGGAATAACTTGTGCAGAGATCAGCAGGTCGAATTGGTAGCACTCCTAACTAGGAGAAAGTGCCTGCAGTTTGACATTGTCATCAGATTGGTTCATAACACTAGATACATTGGCAGGCAAGTCTAGAAACTTGGTTGCAATACAATGTCCAGAGTTTTATTACAAGGACTTTCTAATCTTGTCACAGGCTATTTATCTGGGACTTCTCTGGTTATATTTGATCATCTTGTTAAGCCCTAGCATATCTTTTGGAAATTTCACTAAACAGTGTTTGAAGCTTTGGTGGTGGTTAATTATCAACTTCTTATGGATTTGGGTTGTTATCTCACACCATTTGTAGGCCTCTTAATACAACCCAGCAATTTATGTCACACTAAATGTCAATACCCACAGATTTTCTTCTAATTTTCCCCTGAAAATCATTTGTATCCTGCCAATTTTTTTACCATCTTCTTCTATACAGCCACTGGTGCTAAGATGTGTAAACTGTCCTCCCAATTTGGTCTCCTTCTCCTCAAGCAATTAAAATTTCTTTGTTATATCCACATCATATATCCTTGAATAATGTAGCATACTGTTTTAATTTAACAACAGCAATTGGCCATATCAAATATACACCTATTATTTCTCCCTGTATATTTCCCATTTATAAACCCAATTGATGAGGTATTTGGGAGGCTCAAGCAAGTTGTCAAGCAAGGAATCCCAACTGGGCCTGAGGCCTTGCTTGATTTGCTGAAAGTTGGACTTCATATCCTACCAGCAGAGCCTATGTCTAAGTTCTATGAACATTCTGATTTTTTACCCCTGTCTATGTTACTAAAAAGCCAATCAATTAAATACATGGCATATACTTTTTAATATTTTTTAATATTTGTTTTTTAATAGAGATTTATAGAGGTGTACTTTTTATAATACCATATAATATACCATCAGGTATAATAAAAATTAACAAAGCAAAGTGTTGGAGATTTCATCTATCCTGAGTCTCAGGGTGAACCTGTTGGCATAGTGAGCAACTTGGGCTCATCTTTCATTCCGGGAACTAAAAATCCAAAATCTCATTGCCATAAGCCTTTGAATGTGATAGATTCTTCTAAAAATATCCTCTAAGAGTTCAGCTCCATCTGGAATGTTGTAAATTGTGCCATTAATGCCATTTTGATATGGCCTTCAAATAGTGATATGTGCAAAGATTTGTTCAGGTTTGCTTTTGACTTTGGAAATTCCTTGCCTTTTGTAAATGGGTCTGATCAAATCTCCACCTATTCCAGAATATCATACCTTCCTTTGTCTGATCCTGGTATGACCTCACCCTAATGTGACCCCCTCTGCCACTCTGTTTACCTAATGAGTGATCATTGACCCTTGTCTACTATTTAATTAGAATCAATTATCCTAATAAAGACAAGTTTATCCACATTTGTGTTGGCATTTGTATTCTTCAAGATTTTTTCTTTCCTTTTTGCCAAAAGGAATTCCTCATCTTGTATTCCATGAAATTAAGGTATGTGCCCTTAATTTTGCCCTGAAGGCTAACCCAAGGCTAGCTTCAAACCTCAAATCTTTTGTTGTAAAGATTTCCTGCTGTGTCCTCCTGGATGTCATCCCCAGGAGCCAAATACAACAAACTGGTGCTCACTACAGGGGCTGCAAGCCCCTTGATTACCCCATCCCCATGCACATTCTCTGTTTCTTCCCCCTTTGTTTATGAAGGACCCAAACAATCTAAGGTTTCTAGTCCTCCTCTAGAAGAAGATATTACAAATACCCCCTCAACTCCTATGATAATGGTGTTGTCTCCCGGGCCTGCTTGGGCCCCCTATCAGCTTTCTTCCTCAACTATGAGCAAGCTCATGCCGTTGCACACTCCCTCCTCCACACAGGCACTGTGGCAATGCACACTATCTCTGGTATCTATCCTGGGTATGCTTCTAAAGATATTTATTCCTTCCTCTTGGACTTTGGTCTCCCCCCACACTGATGGAGTCTATCAAGACTATTGGTGTATTAGTCAACCAGTTCATCCAACCTGCCTTGGTTCATCACCAATTGGCGCTAGGATCACAGAATCATCTTTTGACTGCTGTAGCCACTGCTGTCTCCAACAATAATGCGCAAAATATGGCCTACCAAGAATGGTCCCCTAGCATCTTTGCTTGTATCTCAGATAATCAGTGTGACTTGCTGGCTTCACAGAAGTACTTAACTGCGTCCCTGAACTCTCTTTGCTCCTTGCTCTCTGGGTATATCAAGGATTGATTGTGCAAACTGGATGATCACCAAGCTATGTGGCATGGACAGATAGAGGCAACCCTTATAAAGTACCGCCAGGGTTTTGATACCTTAGTTACCAAGCTCAATCAATTTTAAGAGCATGTCAATTCAAAGATTGAGTTGGTTTTGACCCATGTCAATAATTGGGGCCAACATCTGCACTTACAGTATGGCTTGAATAAGGCCGCACTAGGAAACACTCTATGTTAGGTTCAAAACTACGTTGACAATAGAGTAGCTTCCATTGAAGTGACTCCTCTTGCTTCTTTGGTTGAGGTCCCATCTGCCTTTGAGGCTAAGGTATGGGAAGCCATAGCTGAAATCAAAGCCACTACTTGACATCAATCTTCTGTTCCAAACCTTCCTCCAGTAGAGCCTATGCCCAATCCTTGCATCTGCTTGGTAACCAACCAAGTGGCCACCTTGCAAAGAGAGATTGAGTATTTGAGACAACACCTCTCTGACCCTGATTATTTGTCCTCTGACTCTGATGGAAAAAGAGAGGCTGAGGTCACTGGTACTCCTACCCCTAGCAATCATGGGTGTTGCCCTGGCTTGGAAGGACAACCCTGTGTCAACTGTGCCCTTGCCTTGGATCAGCTAGCGGAAGTAACAAATGACATTGGGTTAAGAAAGATACACTGGAAAGAGAGTTACATAACCTCTCTTGCTTAACAGAGACAATAAATGGACATGTTACTCCTTTGTCTGCTCAAGAAACTTCCCTGGCCACTTGTATCAATGAGATTGTTGGGACAATAGCAGTGCAACAGATTAAGATCAATGAATTTGGGGCTGCTGCCGCTACCACTAGAGATATCAGTGGACAGAACAGCTCTACACTGGATACCCTGGAAGAGAGCCTTCAACTTCTCTGGGCTAGACAGCCTGCTGCCAAATCTGAGTTTGAGGGCAACCCCCACATTAATGTACTCAACCCAGGTGACAACAGTCAGTCCACTTCATCATCCATTGATCCTAACTATAATCCTTCTTTCAAGCAGATATTTGATCCTAAAACATCTACCATTGCTGCCTTCCTGACCATTTACAAGACTTAAATGCGTAGGGATACTGATGAGCTTAAAAAAAAGCATATTCTTACCTGTCTGTATCCTATTTGCCAAGAAGTTGTGGTCCCCAAACTCCCTTCCATTGTCACTTGGGAGGACACAAAAAGCCTCTTGATTGAGGAATTTGGAAAAGATATTAGCTTGTAGGTCAAGAAAGATGCATTTATGCACATTGCCTTTAAGACCAAGGAACCCCTGGCTGAATTTGCTGATTGTTTTTATATTGAGGGACAACAGTTGATCACCAGTTGCCAGTCAACTCCACAGGAAGCTTACACAGTGTGTTCAAACACTTTAAAGGTGAACCAGCTCCTAAGTCTGCACTTTAAGGCCCACAAAGCTTCCCTTACGTCTATGAAGAGTATTAAGACCCTATTACAAGATGTGCATTTGACCCACATGGGTACTATGGTTTGCAAGAGTAAGGCCAACAACGCTGGAACCACCTCTTATACTCCATTCATTATGACTCTGGGCTCAAGTGGACAGCCTAAGCAACAAGGATGTCACAATTGTAGCCAAATAGGGCACCACTCACTTACCTGCATCAATCCTCAGGTAGAAGGCTGCAACCCAAAGGAGCAGGCAGGAAAGGAGAGGTCAGCTTAGAGGCAGAGACACTCTCTGCTGACCCATCTCCTCTGTCTCCTCCTGATTCTCCCTCTGACAATGAATCTCCTCCTTCATGTGGCCCAACTATCTTTCACCTTTTCAACAATCTTTCTAGTGATTCTGAACCTGAAGATTCCGGCTGTGATGAATCAGATAGTTATTGATACTCCGTGTTGGCAGTCCCAGAAACTGTGTCCATCCCTTATAAGCTTTGTTCAGGGAGAACCTCAACTACAAATCACCCACTTGCAAGTGTAGCCAAGGCCATAGTGGCTTGCCCTTATCTAGCCCAGGCTCATTGACACCCCATCTTGGTAAACTCCTCTGAAGAAGCTGCTGAGCTATCAGAGGCTCTCTTTCAGAATGTAACTGTATCCCTTTCTTTGCAGACTGTTTATAAGTAAATTCCTGCCTTACAATTCATGATAGCTAAATAGGAGAAAGAGTTGGAAGCCGCACATGACGTTCTGGATGTCTTGCCCCCCTTTGGGAAAGATACTACCTGTGTGGAAGTGTTAATCCAGAAGGTTAAAATCAAGGGTATCTTGGACACAGGCTCCAGTCAATGTAGTATTGTCCAAGATAATGAAGAAGTTTAAGCTGGCTCCTGACCTCAACTACACTCAATCTTATGGTACTACTGGCATGGCTCAAACCCAGGCCATTGGTGCATAATCTGCTCTGTCAATGAGGTTTGTGAAGCTTCCTATTGTGTCCTATGCTGTTGTCCTAGAAAACAATAGCCACAATCTCCTGGTGGGTATGCAATTCTATCTGAGAATATAATGGAATTGTGAATCTTTGAGATGGGTATCTATTGCTCTTAGGATACAAGGTCCCCTTAATTTTTGAAGAACCTCTACACCTACCAGGCAAACACCTTAAGACTTGTGTGCTTGAGTATCCCAGGGGTATCTTCTTGCTCAAGTACAGAACTCATTCCTCCAATATGTGATCTCCTCCTCCTTCCTGTCCTGTATAGGGAGGTATGCCTCTTCTTGCCCCTGCAGCTGTCACCATCCCTCCAGGCTCCCAAGTGATTATAGACTTTCAGATATCTTACAAACTACCTGAAAAGTCATTCCTGGAATTATACCCTCCTGAATCTCTAAACCACAAAGAGCCTTGATTATGCCCAGGGATCTTAGATCAGATTAATAGGGAGCCTGTACTGCTGTTGCTAGCTAATCTGACTGCTTTTCCTATGCAAGTATCTTGGGGCCAAGTTGTAAGGCATGGTCGCATATTAGGGGCCAAACAGGTGGCATCCCTCTACCCTTTTGGAACCTTCAGAAACTTTAATCTACATGAAGAAAACCCATATGTTTTCTCCCTATTCACCGCTACCAACTTCCCACAATTGTTGCCTGTTCAACAAAAAGATGTGCTGGGACTTCTTGACCAATTTAGCAATATCTTTGTCTCTGGACCTACAGACTATGGCCTAGCCAAAGGGGTCATCCATCAGATAGATACTGGCAATGCACCTGTCATGCCCTGCCCCAAAGGGCAGGCTCTCTAAATTATCATATTTGATGTTTAATCTCAGTTTTTAATCTTTCAGTATTTTTTAATATTTGGAATTTTAAATTAGAAGTTAATATTTAAATATTTAAGTTAATTACCTTGTTTTTCTCTTTGATTTGCGTTTGAATTGACGCAGTCAACACCCACTGTCTTCCCAGCTATTCAAATAGCTTATATTTCTCTACTTTAAGTTAGATTTATTCTACTTTTTGCTTACCTTTTGAAATTCCTTTTTTTCAAGTTGTTGCCGCTCTCCCCAGCCTATTCTGCCTATCAAACTTGAACTGATCTTTGTGTTTCTCCTTTTTTTGATTCTGATTGTCTCCAACTTCTCCAGTTGCTCCTCCTCTTGGCTGCTCCTCCTGTTGATTATGGTCCAACTGAAAAGGCTTTCTCTTCTATAAATAAATAGCTTTTGAAGAGTAGGCTTTAAGCCAAAATTCTAAGTGATTTCTTCCCCTTCAACTTTTACAATTTTAGACTTCAAATTTGTAATTTTTAGAATTTTGTTTTTTTAAATTCATTTTCTTAGTTTAGCTTTTTCTTTAATCCAAATGGAACTTGTAAAACAACAAGCCTTAGGCTTGTTGTATCCATTTTTTCCCTTAAAGAATCTTTCAATAGTTATATGTATCAATTTTCAGATAGAGAATATCCTAATATCAATATTCCTTTAGTTACAAACTGTTCACTATTGAACACCTTATTCTATCTTCTTTGCTTAGGGTTTTTAAACTCTATTACTCCATTTGTGACGCAATATAGGTTTTAGCGGGTTTCTGTAAGATCATCTTACAGACAGTACCTATATTCTTATATCTTTTAAATTTGAATCCCAATGCTTTGCATGCTTTAGTTTATAACCTTACACCATTATGGGCAAGACCTTACAGCACCGCCCTTTTGTGTCAAGCCTTATTGCTGTAGCAGGGTAGAGGATGCCCAGGGTTTTAAGGAGCTTAAACAACTCCTGGATGCTGGTCTCATGGCTCCCTCTCAGAGCCCTTGAGTCTTTGCCTTGTTGATCCTCAAGAAGAAGGACAGAGGCTGCCACATTGTGATGGATTACTGCCGTCTAAACTTGCTCACAAAGAAGGAATATTACCTATTGCCTAGGATTGATGATGCTCTCAGACAATTAGGAGGCTCAAAATTCTTCTCAGCTATGGATTTAGCTTCTGGATATTGTCAGATTGACTTGTCTCCAGAAAACCAAGAAAAGGCTACTCTTATCACTTCAGAAGGCCTCTATGAACCCACTTGCATTCCCCAAGGGGTCTGTAACACCCTGGCTACATTTCAAAGGGCTATGGACTCTATTTTACGGGATCTGAAGCTCTCCTATGTTCTCATATATCTAGATAATATCACTGTGTTCAGCTCCACCTTTACTGACCATTTTGATCATCTCAAAGCTGTCTTTATCAATATCTGAGAAGCTGGTTCAAAGCTCAAACCCTCCAGGTGCCCTTCTTTAAAGAGCAACTCAAATTCTTGGGCCATGAGGTCATCCAAACTGGAATACACCCCATTAATAATAAGGTTGAAGCCATTGACAAGATGCTGCCTCCCAAAAATCTACAGTAGGTCCAAGTGTTTCTCAGTATGATGGGGTACTATTGACAGTTCATCCCTGATTTTGCTGAATTAAGCAAACCCCTTGTTCAACTCCTTTGCAACGTACTGTCAAGGATCTGGATGTACAAGTATTCTGGCTACCACCAACCCACTTAAAATCCAGTCATTGTCTGATTTGTTGCCCTCCCAATATACAGTTCAACATACCGGAAATGGCAACCAAGCAATATCACATGACTTTCCAAGTATCCAGTGGCTCAAACCCATCCCGCAATATAACCAACTCCTAGGTTTGATCCAACTAAATCTCCACCACAGCTAAAGCTATATAAGTCAAAAGTATTATCCAATAAAGTATACTTATCTTCTTTTTCAATTCCATATTTGAAGCTTTCCCAAAAGGTACTCTTCATCACTGGTAGCAGCTACGGCTTTTTGACCACACCCATGAAAGAGAAAATGACTGACCAAAACCTGCCCACCTTTGCTCACATCCTCAACCAGGCCACATCCCAGGATACCTGGAAAACAAATCTCTGCGCCCACAACACCAACAAAGATATACCTAGTGGATGCACCATATTCAAAGGTCTGATCATGCCCAAAGCATGCACCAAGATAATTCAATACAGTTGCTCTCTTCAACCACAAACAAACACACAACCATCTATCATAGGCAAAGTTACCAACACCAAACACATTGGTATTGACAAGTTCTTTGGTAAAAACAAAGAAAGCATCATCAACTGGCTAGACCACTCAGCTGCTAAACTCTGGGCCAGCTGCATTCCCCATGAAAAATGGGTCTAGGAAGCCAGCAAGCGCCTGTACAAGGCCTCAGCTAATTGGTTTGCCACCTGGGTTGGCTCACAAACCAACAACCAGCTTGAAAACTGGGAAGAGTTCAAAGCAGACATCACACACAATTTCTGCGTCACTAAATCCCTCCAAGACATTGCAATACAGCTCAGTGATCTTCTGAGGAAGATCACTATCACAGCTTACGCCAATGAATTCAAGGAAATACACCAAAAAATCTAAAATCCAGCGCAAGCTGACAACATACACACCAGAGCCTCATTCATCAATAGAATAAACCCTCTGTTGCTGCCCTCATCCATCCAGAGGCCAACACCTCCATGCCCGCGCTCATTGCAGAAGCCAAACAGGCAGAAAAACGCGCAAACATGGAGTATGGTGCACACATTGGCAACCACCCCTCAAACAGAAATGGCAGAGAAAACTCCAATGGCAACAAACACAAAAACACCAATCATAGCAACTCCAATTGCAACAATGGCAATTGCAGCCAAAGCGCAAACCACTCTTGTCCCAAGAAAGAGGATACTGCCAAAGTTAACAACACTGAGAAAGCAACCCGCTATAAATCTGATCCCACATTTTCTGACCTTGAATGTCTTAAAACAGAGGAACAGGGAAAATAAGAGGGTTAACAGACTTAAGTGCCCCTGTCTCCTCCCAACTTGACAAGAAATTTTACCAAGACACAAACTTTACTGCTCACATCCTATGTGTCCTGCAATCCTCCATTTTTATGAATGTAAAAATTAACAATTGCTCACAACTTCTTGTCTGCCCATGCACTTAAAAATCTCATACACATAAAATTTCTATTTGACTCTGGTGCACAACACACCATGGTAAGCAAACCATTTGTAACCAAATACAAGATACCAGTTGTCAAATCCAACTTTGAATATGCCAGAATGTCAGACAAAGCAAAGGTTCTACTCAAAGGCAAAAAAAATATCTTCAGAATTGACCTCCAAGGCATAAAAACGTCCATCAAAGGACTTTTTATGAATAACATAAACTAACACATTGTAGCAGGCATGGACTAAATCCAAGTGAACCCCTGCGTATGTTGGAAAATAAAAACCATGATCATTAAACACAATGGAGTCAATTTCAATATACTCAAAGAACCTAACAATCTCATTCTAATGGACACAGTATTTATTCATTTCATAAGTTAAGACAACTCAAAACGTCTAATCAAAGACAATACCCTCTATATAATGAGGTACACCAGACTTAATAACATACAAACAACCAAAATCCAATGTCCAGAACTTACAGCACTTCTAAACAAATACGCTCATGTATTTAACAAAGAACTCACAGAGTTACCACCCAAAAGGGAGGTCAAACATGGCATCAACCTGTGTAAAGCCATGCCTAAACCTGCACCCCTCTACAGACTCTCCCCCATGGAGACCCAAACCCTAAAAATAAACATTGAGTACAATCTAACAAAAGGATTCATTTGCCCTGTCTGAATCCCCATGGGGGGTAGCAGTGTTCTCTGTAAAGAAAAAAGAAGGCACTCTTTGCCTAGTAATTGACTACAGAGCACTAAATCCTAGCACAGTGAAAAACAAATATCCCCTCCCACTCATAGATAATCTATTTGCAAGGATCTCTGGAACCAAATTTTTCTCCAAATTGACCTCACCTCAGGTTACAACCAAGTTGAAGTAAAGAAAAAGGACATACCAAAGACCATGTTCCGTACACAATTTGGATCCTTTGAATGTAGGGTAATGAACTTTGGGATGATGACCTTTCTTTTACAGCTTAGCTCCACTTTTTGGAATCTAAGCATTAATAAAGCAATCAAAGCACACAAGATTCTAAGTTTACTATAGGCTTTTATTATAGTTAAGAAAGGTATGGCAACCAAAAACTCCAGATCCTGGGCCAAGGTGGTCCAGGGCCAGAAACGCCCTATCAAAGGCCAACTGGTGAGCCCTACAAGAACCACCAAGAAGAGACCATTTGTTCCATCAGAAGGATGGATGAGTTTTTTGACCTCTGAACGCTGGTTCCAAGACATTACTAGAGCCCTCCCCAAGTCCCCTGTGCCCCATGGTATTAGAGTCAACTTTGGAGGTGACCCTACTCAGTTCTAGGAGGCAGCAAAAGCAGTTACCACAGCATACCCCAAGGCTGTTTCACTTCACCAAAGCCCAATGAAGAACTTCTTTGATCTTGGATTCCTCTGTAAAGTGGATGCTGATCAGGCAGCTGAGGAATATTCACTCTTGAGATCACTGACCCCAAGGGTAAGAAGACCCAAAAAGTCCTGCCAACCACCCACACCCGGTTTAATCAAGATACCAGCCTCTTTATGTCCTTTGAGGCCTTGCCATTAGACATGCCCAGAGAGGAGATTAAATCTCAGCTCAAGGAAAGGCGTGTCAAATATGGAGAAATAGTGCAGTTTGAACTGCTCAATAGTCCTTACATGGGCCACCTGACTGTACCAAAAGCCATGGCCATATCAAACCCTTTGCAAATGACAGCTTGCCATCCATTCCCTGTCACACAACCAATCTCAAGAAGGATGGCACCCTTAGTAGCAAGTTCAAGGTATTCTCTGAGCAAACTCTGCTCATCTGTGCGCTATGCTCAGCTCTTGACCACAGAAAAGCCTCTATCCTACAACCATCAAAGGAGTCTGGGCCCAGAACAAGACACCCCCAAGGAACATCAGAATAGTGAGCCAACAGGTACCCAATCCAATGATCTTTTAGCCTTAGACTGGGGCACTATGACAAAGTATGCAGTTGTAAAATAAATTACATCCTGCCAGAAAAAGGCTCATGTAAAGGCCCATAATTTGTCTCAGCCTCAACCAATCAAGGAAACAGAATCTGCCCAAGAAGAAGCACCTCAACCCATGAAAATGTCTGCCCAAGAGACCCAGACAGCTCATGGCAATGTGATTTATGAACAAATAAAAATTCCAGAACTGGTGGTGCAGGAATTAATAGCCAAGCTGTCCCAAGTTTTATTGGATAATCACCACAATGTGGTGGTCCAAGAGAAATTGCAGCAGAATCAAACCCAGGAATTAATGGCCAACCAGGCCCAAGTTTTATTGGATATTCATCACAATGTGGTGGCCCAAGAGAATTTGTAGCAGGATCAAACCCAGGATTCACCTAATCAGGAGCAGGCACCTTCTGCACAGGATAATGGAAGACCAAGACGCAAGGTCCAGACCAAACTTGCCACAGTAACTAAGCCATCCCCTTACACAGTAGGGGTTCCCAAACATTCCAGGGCACCCAAGAAAGCCAAAGATGCAGCAGTCAATGACAGAAGTGATCCTACCTCTGGTGGGGTCACTAATGTATAGTGGCTGATGGACCTCACCAATGGGACAAACTCTTCCGCAGGATTTCTGGCTCTAGTCCCAGGCATGAATAGGATTTTCCTGCAACCTCAAAGCAGTACCAATTGGTCCAGATGTGCTAATAACTGCTTTTAGCAAGGCCAATTTATGGCCTTGACTCTCCCAGATATAATTGGACCATAAGAAGCTGTATCTGGATCAAAGAAGTTCACCATAGCAGCAGTCAAGCATGGAAGTAAATTGGTAACAAAAAAACCCGGGCCAAAGGACCACATTTTTTGGCTAACACAGCACGCAAAAATGCACATTATTTGCTCCCATTGAACAAAACATTCCACCTTCAAACCCTTTATACAATAACCAAAAAGCGTCACACAATCCAAAGCAGGACAGCAATTTTTAAATGTGGCCCAGTGGCTAACATGAAAATGCAAAAGCCGCATTCTCAGCAGATTGGTGCTCACATGTGATCTACCAGTTGCACTGAGGGCACGGCTTAGCAATTCTGCACCCTAACTCAGCCACAAACCTAATAAATCATCCTGTAACAGCCACAGACCATCCAACAAAAAAATATGAGCAGACAGCCCAAGGGCTAATAGCCCGGATTAATTTAGATCAGCTATTAGCCTTTTGATCTACTACTCCACGCCACAACAGACCCTAGAGATTACATCCTATTATTTTGGGGCGTTAACCCTAGACATTGTCCCTAAAACCATAGTTGCACACAGATTTAGCCACACAAAATGTGTATCAGGCTGTTCAACAAAAAAACGCAGGCAGCCAGCCCAAAGGAATTTCTGCCCGGATTATTCCGGATCAGCACATTTCAATTGGACTTTCTGTCCAGTTTCAACTCACTGTTTTTATCATTAGGGCCCAAAAAAGGGGCTCTAACCCCAAAATCTTAACACTCCCAACCCACACGCACACCACTGGCCACACATACAGAATGGAATCAAGCAACAAAAAAATGCAATCCAAAGGCCCAAATTTTGTCTGACCCGGTTTTTTCTGGGATCAATAAAAATTCAATCTGGAACTGACAGCATCTACTATCCCAAAATTCCTGAGAGTTATAGTACCCCAAAATGGGATATATAGCTCAAAATAATCTTCCCCTTCACAATCTTCCCTCACCCAAGGTTTTCCCCCTGCTCTGAAGGCTTTTTTGTCCCCTTCTTCCTTTTTTTACATTGTATATGAGACTTTTGACCATTCCTTTTTGGCCCTATGGGCTCGTTGTACCAGTCATAAATGTCTGGGCAACTCAAATAAATGAACTTTGGGATGACCAACGCTCCTTCAAAGTTTGTCACCATGATGAACCAAGTGCTTCTTGGCCTCTCAAATACATTATGCTGCCTAGAAAACATCATTATATTCTCAAAAACAAAAGAGGAACACCTCACACATGTCCATGAGACACTCAATTGACTTGCAAAGCTCAAACTATACATCAAGCCTAGTGTTGCAACTGAACCAATGAGGATTCAGTACTTGGAATTGGGGAAGACAACAGTCTAATAGGAAAAGACAGAATAATAAGAATAAGGTATTGTTTATTATAGAACATTGGGATTAATATATTATATGGGGAACACCACAAGGCCACAAGGGGGTGGCATAGTGGGAAGTTTCATGTAAGGTTTTGAGCCAAGGAATAACTTGTGCGGAGATCAACAGGTCAAATTGGTAGTGCTCCTAATTAGGATGAAGTACCCACCATTTGACCTTGCTGCCAGATTAATCCATAATGTTAGACACGTCAAGGGGCAACTCATCAAGCGCCCCCTGTGTATTGTAAGATACGTTATCAGGCAAGGTTGGAAACTTTTGTTGCAACACTAGTAAGTGCCAATTTATGGAAAAAGAACTCTAGCTCTTAGACCACATTGTCTCTGACAGTGGCATCAAAGCAGATCAAGACAAAATAAAAGCCATAAATAAAATGCAACACCCACCTCTGTTAAACAAGTTAGATACTTTCTTGGAATGGTAGCTTACCTAAGGAAATACATCAAAGACTGCAGAAAGCTCACCACACCAATCAATGACCTAACAAAAGATAATGCCAAAAAGAAATTCATCTGTACACCAGAATGCAACAAGAATTTCCAACTATTGAAACAAGCGTTGATCAAAGCACCAATCTTGCAATACCCTAATAACAACGGGTACTACGGCTCAAGTTGGATACCAGTTACACTGCCATTGGCGCAGTCCACATATCCGCCAGCCAGGGAAGAAGGACTTCCTACAAGTATGTTACAAAAGTAGAAAACTAATCAACACTGAGCAGATGTACCCAATAAACAATAAGGAATAGCTAGCAATATATCACACATGCAAGAAATAGAGATGTTATCTAGAAGGACATTTAAACCTCCAAGTACTAACTGACCATAAATCCTTAATCTATTTCAAAACTCAGAACACACTTGCACAGCAATAAGCAAAATGGATGTCCCTGCTGGAACAGCTCAATCTGGACATCCAGTACAAAAGGGGGGCAGAGCTGGCCATGGCTGATGCTCTCTCTAGACTATTTCAGCCAAGAGAGGATCATCCTGCCCATCTGGACCCTGACTGGCCCAACCTATATAACACTGAGTACAAGACAAAAGGAAAAGACCCCTCTAAACACCAACTAACCAATGCTACATTAGTAAGGAACAAAAAATATTTACATATATCAAATGGCAAGGTATACTGAATCATTAATGACAAAAATGTTCCCTACATCCCACTTGCACAAAGAGTTGACACCATATTAAGACATCACTATCTACTAGGACATACAAAGGCTAACAACCTGTACCTCACGCTAAAAGAGATAGTATGGTGGCCCAATCTCAAACAAGATATAATCAATGTTCTGAAAAAGTGCACAGTGTGTGAAAAATACGCCAGCACCAAAGCTCCTCAGCCAACAGTTAACCTAGTACCTGATCCCAAACTATTCAAGGTTTGGGGACTGGACTTAGTGGAACCCTTCCCATAAACTAAGACAAAGCAATGTTTCCTAATTGTAGCCATTGACTTTGCCACACTCTGGCCTATCTGCTAGGCAAAAAAGGATCATAAAGTAGAAACAATAAACCAATTCATTAACAAAGTAATCATAGCTGACTACGGTACTCCAGACAACATCATAACTGATGGAGCAAAATAGTTATCAGGTCACGTGGTAAACAACAACCTAAAAGCAAAGGACATCAAATATTCCACAACCTTGCCCTACAGGCCACAGACCAATGGCAGAGTGAGACGCCTCAACGGCAGCCTTATCAGGACCCTAGAGAAAATAATGGATGGTAAAGCCAAAGACACATGGCCACTATATGTGAAACATGCATTATTAGTATCCTGGGTTTGCACCAATCAAGTGACAGGCTAATCACTGTTTGAACCAACATACAGATACAAACAGAGATAGTTGCCCGCAACAATCAGCCATGCGTAAAGATCTCCCCAGGAAAACCTCCCACAGTAGAACAAGTACCAACTCTGGAACACATACACCTCAAAGCTAAAATAGCAGAAGCAAAAAGACTCAAAACACAAAAGGTAACCTCTACAGAGGAACCACTCCCCATCAACTCCCCTGTCTGGGTCCTGGCCAGAAACAGAAAGTAGCTAGACTCAGTACAAAGGGGACCAGGAATAATCATCAAGTATAGACCAGACAGGAACACCTACCTGGTTAAGTTCCAGGGTGCCAAAGAGCCCATTGCCAAGAAGTACCACAGATCCTGCCTCTGCCTTAGCAAAGAAAAACACTCAACCCGGCTGGTACTAATTAGCAAACAACTCCAGGAACATCAGGCAGTAGCCAAGACAAAGTCCCCTCCTGATGTACCAGAGTAACCTCTTAAGGGGGGTGCCAAGGATCTGGATGTACAAGTATTCTGGCTACTGCCAACCCACTTAACATCCTGTCATTTCCCAATTTGGTGCCTTTTCTAATATACAATGCAACATGCCAGAAATGGCAACCAAGCAATATAACATGACTGTCCAAGTATCCATAAACTTGAACCCATCCTGCACATGATCAACCCCTAGGTTTGATCCAACAAAATCTCTGCCACAGCTAAAACTATTTAAGTCTAAAGTATTATCCAATAAAACTACTTCTCTTCTTTCTTACATTCCATATTTGAAGCTTCTCCAAAAGGAGCTCCTCATAAAAAGGTACAGGCAATATCAGCAAAGTTTTTTAAAATAGCCATTGCTACCACCCCAAATTCATCTTCCTCACACCACAGCTCCCAAACAAAAACCACCCTTGCCACAGCAAGGATGTAAACAGCAGCAGCAGGATCTAATTCCAAGGCAACATCCTTCAAAAAAACTTCATAAAATTTCAGCTGCTTCCCTATCTCCTCATCAGGCTCTAGCAAAGACTGAATAGCCAGCTCAATGTTGTCTTGCTTAACATGTGTGAAATCTACTCTGGGATGTCCAGTTTCTAGGCCCCTATATACCAAAGCCAAACCTGATGCAGTAGCATGTTGTTGTTTGCTTGACATTGCCCATTCACAATGGCATACAGTTGTATCCAACAAAGACAGCACTAGGTTTCTCATCCTGTAAAAGTATGCCTATCTTACAGTCTCATACCACCTTTAATCAAACTTGCTGCTAGCAAATGCATCATGATATATCTCTTTTTACTGACATGGTCAGGATTCCCAAACACATATAGGGTTGGGAAAGGCATCAAAATTGACACAACTGGTGTCAAAACAGCAGGCTCAACCCGCCAGCAAGGTTCCAAGTAAGCGGGTTTGTGACCTGCAATCCAACTATACAGTCACTTGGAGCCAGACCAGGAAGTCAATTTGAATTCTCAAATCCAACAACATGAAAAAATGATGATCCCTTACAGTGGATATCTTGTTTTGGCGCTTGACTCATTATCAGGATCAAGCCACCCCCTTCACCATCCTACCATGTGATCAACACTATCATGTTCCTGGTATCCACAATTCTCAATGGCTATATAATATCTATCTCTCAATAAAGAATATAAATCTAGTTTCTAAATATTTTTACCCTTGTAACTCTACTAAAACAGCACTGTTACATCATTGGTAGCACAGGTAAGTTTTCCATCCTACTTGTTGTGAATGCCGCCATTCACCATGTTTTGATTTTGCCTTTGTTGGGTTATTTCAAGGACAAATCTCTCTCTTTTGCTTTTGCCCTTCAAAATGAGGCTGGCTCCAAATTGGGAAATACAATTGTTTAATTTCCTGATCCTGCGCAGCTCACTTGCCCCACTCATGCTTGTGGCAAGTGATCCTACTGTCTATATACTTTTTGTGGTAAAGCTACACAGTATATATTTCCAATATTTATATCCAATAAAATTTAAGTTCTATTCAAATTTTTGTCTTTGTGTCTCCATGTACTTTGGCGCCTCTCTAGCCACATCTAGCAGATATTAATTGTTCAGGGCCACAAGGTAATCACATAGTCTTCCCTGCCATTCTAACTGTGCTTAGTACAAATCCAATCCTAAGGTTAGGATTTCATGTTGTGACTCTGTGCTGCGCCTCAGAACACAACAAAAATGGTGCTCACTATAGGGGCTGTAAGCCCCTTGGTTACCCCTTTTGCAACTACGTTTTCAGGTCCTTTACCTCTGCCTGTGAGAGAGAGGGGCTAAACTAACTAAGTTCAGCTCCCATCCTGGTGTAAAAAACCACCAGGATGCCATCCAGTGCGCAACTGGGATGGCTGCTCAGAGAGGGGACCACAGGGAGGACACCGGGGACAACTTGGGGAAGTAGGCGTTCAAACCCATTAGAATCAGACCGGTGAGCAACCAGGGAGTGCAAGTAGGAGCGGGAGAGGCCACCTTGGAGGACCCGGGGGTTACCACATTCTTCTGAACCATGGAGGGGAGAGGAGGTGTGGGGGGCACTACCTCTTCAGAACTAGGCAAAGCAAGCTCCACAATGTCCAGGTCAAGATTGTCACACGTCAGGCTCTTAACCACAGCCTCTCTGGAAAAGAGAAGACTGCTGGGGAGGTCTCAGAGACTGGCAGGGCCGCTACCTACCAGACAGGCCAATGAGGAGATTTTCCCCCACAGGTCAGGGGAGGTGGACCACAGAAGCAAGAGAAATGGAGCCAGGGAAAAGATGACAAATTTAAGAGCCGGCAGTATCATAGAAGAAACCAGCACAAAATTTGGGGTAGGATGGTATAGTTTCTGGAGAAAACGGAGAGAAAATGGCAAGACTAGGGTAGTCTTTGGCAAATCCTTGGGAAAACAGCAGAACGGGTTTGGGTAGCCTTGCTGTTGTCTTGGGGCCCTTGGATTATAACTGCAAGCAAAATCGGGTTCAAAAACAATGATTTTTAAAGGAAAATTTGAGATAATAATAGAAATTATAGGAAAATTCAATTGAAATTTTGAGCTTCAAACTTTGATTTTGAAGGCAAGAGCAAAAGAGACAACGACTAAGTGAAAGAACACTTGTACAAGGAGCCAGAAGAGAAGCCGGGTTTGAAACCGGCTGGCTAAAGGTAAGCTTAGGGCAGGGGCTACACTCTAATATTTTGAGCTTTAGGGACGCAACTGATTCCAGGCAACTCAAAATTAAGAAAATTAAGGTGCAGGTGACTCCAAACTTTAATGTAATTGGAAAATAGACAAGCAGGGGACTTTCA
This sequence comes from Entomophthora muscae, assembly GCA_014839935.2. Classification (NCBI taxonomy): domain Eukaryota; kingdom Fungi; phylum Entomophthoromycota; class Entomophthoromycetes; order Entomophthorales; family Entomophthoraceae; genus Entomophthora; species Entomophthora muscae. Next base: position 71,173 of record QTSX02000167.1, read on the forward strand.
GTCCCCTTGCTTGGTTAAAAGGAATGGATTGCAAAAAACTGGTCACATGACAGTTGGGGGTGAGCCTGATTGGCTAGGTACAAAACTTTGCTGGATGGGCTCAGGGGGACTGGAGAGTTTTACTCCAATTTCTGAAATCAAATCTGATTGGCTGGAAGAGATGCCAGGCATTTGGGGGTCAACTGGGTTATTAAGCGTCAATGTGGCATCACCTGATTGGGTGGCTCTGATAGTTTTTAAAAACAGACAACACCAGGCTAATAGATAGTCCAAATTAACCAGGGTTTCTTCCCAGGAAGGAGCAACCAAAGGCAGGGATTCCACAGGATAAGCCAGCACAAACTTCTCATCAACTGTGTGAGCTAAATCATTCAACAAATGGAGGGGTTTGGAGGGCATTTTGGGACCTTTCTTGGTACAACAGGGAAAGATTGAGCGGTCCAAAGCCAGAGGTGGCAGTGAATTTACACTGCCCATACAAGAGCCAACTTTGCCTGAAATTACCAGTCCTCCTATTGAGGAAGATATTGCTGGCCTGCCTATTGTCCTTAATGTGCTTTATCTTGGGAGTGATCCCCACCTAGTGGCCTACTCTTTGGGTACCCCTGACTTGGAACAAGTCATGGTAGTAGCCCTTAGGATAGCCCGTGATGGGGCCATCCCTTGCCTCCAGCTTCAGTTCAATTGAGCAGAATACTAAAAATTGATTGTAGCACCACAATTTCCACAGCATCTCCTCTCAGAGGCTGGCTCTGCTGAACATTTACTGTCCTCCTTTGTACAACCTGCCTTAGCCCATCATCTAATGGTATTAGGGCTCCACGTTCAGGAGATTTCATTGCTGCAAGTTACCAACACACATCACTGGGATCAGTTTGCGGCCTACCAGCAGTGGATCCATTTCCTGTTTTCCTTAGTATCCAATAATCAGTGCAACTCTGTCACCTCCCAATCTTGCTTGGTCACCTTCATTAAAAGAGTGCACCAATCCATCATGAGTATGTCAGAGAGTGCCTTCATGAGTTCCACCAACTGGAACAGCCCTGGCGTGCCCAAGTAGACTCTACTTTAAATGCCTATCTCACTAACTTCAAACAACTTGTGCAACAACTCAATAAGTTCAGTGCTTATTCCTTCAACTAATTACAGAAAGTAGCAGTCCATGCTGCAAAGGGCCTCTGCAAACTTGGCAATGACTTTGAATAAAAAAAGGGCTGCTACTGCTGCCACCATTGCCAAACTCCAGACTCAAGTAAATGAAATGTCTGCCTCCAAAGAAGATGCCCTGCCTTTGCCTCCATCCAACAAGCTAGCAGATAGAGAACAGAGGATCTGGAATGTCATTTGAGATTTAAGAGCATCTACCTGCAGTCAGGATTGCCCCCCCCTCAAAGTCCCTCAGCCTGACCCTCAAGTGCTTGCGCTGACAGCTCAAAATTTGCTAAATTACAACAAGAGGTTGCTACTTTGCGTGAGGCAATGTCATCTGTAGTTAGTCCACCTGAAGTTGTGGGAAAAGATGGTTGTTGCCCTGGCTTGTGAGGAGCTCCTCACATTCGTTGTGATAGAGAGTTGATAGCTCTAGCCAATGAAGTGGACCTCCTGAAGTGAGATCACACTGAGCTTGATAAAGACGTACAAGAACTAAGTGAAGTAATCAATTCAGTAAATGACAGGTTTTCCCCTTGCCTTTTGGTAGGCCTGTCTCTTACTTCCTAACTGGCTGAACTGTCCTTGGTAATAACAGCACAGGGCCAGCGCCTGGATGTTACTGAGCAACAGACCACCCTAGCTTATAATATGGGCACCTGCACTGCTGAAACCTTGACTACCCTTGAAGATAGTGTTTGCCAGCTGTGGGCCAGGCAGCCCCCCACCAATTCAGAATCAGAATTCTCCCCAAACATAAATTTACTTGATAGCAACAATGGCAGCCCAACTCCAGAAGCACACTTAAAGCCTACCTTTAAGCAAGTCTTTGACCCTAAAACCTTGACCATTGCAGCTTTCCTAACTATCTACAAAACTGCCATGAGAAGGGCCTCAGATGAGGTTAAGAAGGAACACATTCTGACCTGTCTACACCCAACCTGCCAAGATGTAGTAATGCCAGAGCTGCCCACCATTGAAGCCTGGGAAGATATGAAGCAGCTTCTGATTGACAAATTTGGTGGTGACCTTAGTTTGGAAGAAAAGAAGGACGCCTTCATGCACATTGCTTTCAAGCCAAAGGAGACCCTAGCTGAATTTGCAGATAGATATATATGGAAGGACAACAACTGATCACAAGTTGCCAGTTGACCACACATGAAGCGTAACTGCTTGCGCTCAAGCCCTCAAGGTTAACCAGCTCCTGTGTCTTCACTTCAAGGCCCATAAAGACATGCTTTCTTCCATGAAGAGCATAAAGACACTGTTGCAGGATATGCACCTTACCCATTCTGGGACACTTGTGCAGGAGAATTGTGCTGCTTCTACCTCTGGTTTGTCTTCACGTGGGCCGTGTATCCTTACCATGAACTTGCAGAATCCTTCTCAATAACAGGATTGCCATAACTGTGGACAAATAGGTCACCATTCCCAAGTCTGCATCAATCCTAAAGTTGAAGGAGTTGATCCCAAGGAACAGGCAGGAAAAGAACAGTAAACCTAGAGGCAGAGACACTCTTGGTTGACAATTCCTCCCAGTCTCCTCCAATTCCCCCCTCTATTTCTGACTCTGAGCCCGCTGACTCTGAGGCTCCCCCCATTCTGCTGCTATTCCACAACATATCTTATGACTCTAATATGGATGATTCTGATATAGAAGTCCTGATGCCTATGGGTATTCTGTCCTGGTCATCTCTGAAACTCTCACAGTCCCTTATAAGCTATGTTCTGGAAAAACTACTACAACTGCCAAGACTCTTCCTGAAGGCAGGAAGTTGTCTCTTGCCCTTACCTCACCCAAGCCAAGAGATCTCCTGTGCTCATTGAATCTTCTGAAGAAGCTGCTGAGGTTGCTGAAGCTGTGTTCAAGAACATCTCTGTCTTGCTCTCTCTACAGACGGTCTATAAGGAGTTCCTGGGCCTAAGATGCATGATTGAAAAGTGGGACAAAGAACTAGCAGAAGCCCAAGACATTCTGGCTGTCCTCCCTCTCTTTGGTTGTACCACCACTTGTGTTGAAATATCCATCCAAAAGGTGAAAATTAAGGCTGTCTTAGACACAGGGTCTCCTGTTAATGTTGTCTCCTCAAAGCTTGTCAAGAAGCTCAAAATTGCCCCCAACCTTAACTATCACAAGTTGTATGGCATAGCTGGGCTGTCCATGACTTGCGCTATAGGAGCTTATTCTGCTCTGTCCATGCAATTTGGCAAGCTACTCTTGGCCGCGCCTGCCGTTGTCTTGGAGAATGAGAGCTATGACCTGCTAGTTGGTACTTGATTCCTTAGAAGTTATAATGGGAATATCAACTTAAAGGACAGCTACCTCTCTATCTTAGGGTACAAGGTCCCTTTGATCTTTGAAGAGCCAGTTAAAGTTCCTGGGAAGCACCTCAAGACATGTGCCTTAGAATATCCCACAGGTGTTTTCACTTTAAAATACTGTACCCATTCTACCAACATGAAGTGTCCTCCTATGGCTTGTCTGGCATCTGAAGGGATTCCTCTTTTGGCCACTTATGCTGTAACCATTCCCCCTGGATCTCAGGCTATCCTAGACTCCCAAATATTGTATGAGCTGGCCAATTGTATGTTCCTAGAGTTGTACTCTCCTCCCTTGCTAGGATGCAATAAACCCTATCTCTGCCCAGGAATCTTGGATGTCTCTCATAAAGACCCTGTTCAACTGCTGGTTGCCAACTTGACTGCTCTCCCCATACATGTGTCTAGAGGGCAGGTTGTTGGCTATGGCAGGTTGTTGAATGCTCCTGATATCCTATCACTACATCCCTTTGGTACGTTTCAGGACTTTAACCTACCTAAGGATAAGCCACAAGTCCTCTATTATTCACCGCCCAAGACTTCCTGAAGCTATCTCTGGTTTAAAAGAAAGAGGTGCTTGACCTACTGTATCAGTTTTTGGATATCTTTGATAAGGATAGCACAGATTATGGGTTAGCCAAAGGCGTCATTCACCAGTTTGATACTGGTGATGCTCTCCCCTTTTGCGCTAAACCCTATCACTGCAGTCAAGTAGAGGATGCTCAGGTGTCTAAAGAGCTTAAGCAACTTCTAGACATTGAACTGCTTTCTCCTTTCCAGATTCCATGGGCCTCCCCCTTACTCATAATAGAAAAAAAGGATGGAGGTCATTGTATTGTGATGGACTATCAACAATTGAACTCTTTAACCAAAAAGATTTCTACCCCTTACCGCGCATTGATGATGCTCTTTTCTGCCTTAGAGGTTCCAAGCTCTTTTCTGCTATGGACCTAGCCTCTGGGTACTGGCAAGTTCATCTCTCTCCTGAGGATAGACAGAAGTCTGTGATCATCACTTCTGAAGGATTTTTTGAGCCTACACAAATGCCACAAGAGCTCTGCAATGCCCCAGCTACTTTCTAACAAGCCATGGACTCCATCCTCTGTGATTTGAAGCTCTCATGCATCCTAGTGTACTTAGATGATAAAATAGTCTTTAGTGCTACCTTTTACAACCACCTGGCTCATCTCAAGGAAGTATTTATAAAGATTCAAGAAGCTGGTCTTAAGTTAAAACCTTCTAAGTGTACCTTCTTCAAGGAACGCCTTGAGTTCTTGGGGCATGAGGTGATTCAGACAGGAATTTTCCCCATGACTAAGAAAGTTGAGGCCATTGACAAAATGCTTCCGCCCACCAACCTGCAAGAAGTCCAAGTCTTTCTGGGCATGATGTGATATTATAGACAATTCATCCCTGATTTTGCGGACACTAGTGAACCCTTGGTCCAGATGCTGTGTAATGTCCCCTTTTAATGGACTGCCAGCCAACAAAAATCCTTTGAAGCCCTCAAAAAAAACTCAAAGAGGCCCCTATCTTAGTATATCCTGACTACAATAAGAAATCTATTCTATATACTGATGCTAGTGACCTGGCTATTGGGGCTATCTTGGCTCAACTGGGCAATGAAGATGTGGATCACCCTGTAGCCTATACCTCTCATGTCCTGAATAAGCATAAGAAGAACTACAGTGTGACCAATAATGAGTGCCTTGTTGTGCTGCATGCTGTCAAACAGTTCCGCCATTATGTGTATGGCACCCATTTCACGGTGGTTACTGACCATGCTTTGCTTAAATGGTTGCAACAACTCAAGGAACCTAAAGGACAACTAGCTAGATGGGCTCTCTGACTGCAAGGTTATGACTTCACTGTGTTTCATTTCCCCAGGATTCAACATCAGAATACTGATGGACTGTCCAGAATTCCCATCCTTGCCCTACACCCTGCTGACGCTGACCAGTTGTATGAACTAATTGGATACCCTTTGTCATGGGAGAACAAAACAGAGGGAGTTTGAGTTGCCCTTTCTAAGCTATCTGAAGACATCCTCATTTGTGACAATCAACTTTTTAAGATGGTACAAGACCACTACTTGCCCTATTCAAGGCCCAGTCTTTGCCTTTTGTTGGTGCTCCAAGATCATAAAGAGACAGGACATGGGGGCGTTGCCAAGACCCATGCCTGGCTCCAGAATAATTACTTCTGGGAAAAGCTTTGCTTGCTGAAACCAGATGTTATTGATAGCTGCCATGATTGCCAACTCCAAAGACCTAAAGCCACTGCTCATGAGTTCAAGGTAGTCCCCCCTTAACACACATTTCACACTGTCAGTATTGACACTGTAGGGCCTCTCCCTTGCTCCCGCTCTGGTTGCCGCTTTATCCTAATTGCTGTTAATCATTTTAGCAAGTGGGTAGAAGATTTCCCTACTAAAGACATCACTGCCAAGACAACCGCCGCCTTTCTGCTGCAAGATATATTCTTCTGCCATGGTTGTCCTCAAGTGTTGTTGTCTGACACTGGGACTAACTTCAACACCAAGTTAGTGACCTCTGTGGTTGAAGCCTTGGGTCTCATAAGTCTTTCTCTGCCCCCTATAATCCTTCCACCAATGGGGCAGTTGAGTGTGCAAACTCAACTCTGGTTTCTATCATGAGGAAGCTCACTTACTCTGATGCTGCAGACTGGGATTTATACTTACCTGCTGCTCTCTTTGCCTATTGCCTTAGCAAACATTGTGTCACCAGGTATTCCCCTTTTGCTATGCTATATGGTTGTGAAGCCACTACCCCGTTGCTCTTGGGTGCCCCACTACTCTTCTCTGATAAGGCTATGAACCCTGATGAGCATATCAAAGATCTAGTCAACTGCATCATTGATATACAGGCTACTGCCTACACGTCTGCATATAAGACCAAGATGCTAGAGCTCTCCCCTGAAAATGCCAGGAGATTCCCCCTTCCTGAGTTCTACATTAGGGACCATGTTCTGTATTATCAACACAGAGTAAGAGGACAAGCTCATAAGCTAGACTTGTTGTGGATTGGGCCCTTGGAAGTGACCTTCAAGCAAGGGTTGGAGTATATGGTAAAGCTCCTCTCTAGTGGTCAACCTTTTGCTTGCGTGCATGCCAAGTTCCTCCGCAAGTTCCACCCCCCAAGGCTGATCTAGAGGGGGGCAATGTCGTGAATGCTGCCATCAACTATGTTTTAATTTTTCCTTTTTTGGGTTATTTTGAGGACAAATCTCTCTCTTTTGCTTTTGCCCTTTGAAATGAGGCTGGCTTCAAATTGTGAAATACAATTTTTCAGTTTCCTGATCCTGCGCAACTCACTTGCCCCACTCATGCTTGTGGCAAGTGATCCTACCGTCCTGTTAGTGTTTTGTGGTATTGTCTACCACTATATAATCCATTTCCTATTTTCCAATAAAATTAAGTTCTATCACATTTTTGTCTTTGTGTCTCCTGTACTTTGGTGCCTCTCTAGCCACGTCTAGCAGATATTATTCATTCAGGGCCACAAGGTAATTGCATAGCCTTCCCTGCCATTCTAACCAAGACTTAGTATGACTCAAATCTTAAGGTTAGGATTTCCCGTTGTGACTCTATGCCACGCCTCAGATCACAACACTACTTTTTATTCCCCAAAATTCCGCTTGTTGCCCATACTTGCCGCGGCCAACAAATCATCAATAGAATCATGTCTGGCCTCCCAGCAGACTGGACACCATACACACCTGGTGCCAAGATACCTGATGGTTTTGTCTTCTATCAAAATATGGTGATATCCCTTCCCGCGTTCAATGCCCTTTCTGCCCAAGGGTCTTCCAGGCTCCCTCCACCATGCCTTGTGCAACTGATGAAAATACCATGCCAGCCTATGTAGCCCAAAGACTTTGAAGCGCTGCCCTGTAATCCTTTGCCAGGGCCAACAACAACAACACTACTGCATGGATTCAGTCTGCCCAAAGCAAACTGGCCCAAATGGAATGCCCGCAGCAATTCTGGATTGCAGAAACCTCCATCCAACTGATACACAATGCTGGCACCTGGTGCAACAAGTGGCATGAAGAATACACCAAAAGGACTGGAATACCTTCAAACAAGACTTCTTGGCAAGATTTGTGCTTAAGGACACCGTGCTCATGATCATACGTCAGGTAAAGAACTTAACCCAGACAGGCACTGTAAAGGAACTCACCCGCGCCTATGAGGAACTCCAATTACGCGCACCCTCTGACATGGCTTTTGACACCCCAGCCACGCACCTCATGTACTATGACGCACTCAAGTTGCATGTAATGAGACACTTGAACCTGGATCAAGTGACCACTCTACAAAGTCTGTATTGCAAAGCAGAGAAAGCAGAACAAACATCCAACACTCTCCACAAGGCGTAAACCAGAAAACAAGAGAGGCCCAAAGACTCTCACCCAGCAAGGCGCACCAGTCAACCACCCCCTGGGAACAACAGCAGCAGCACAAACCATAAACCTGCAGGTTCAAATGGACATGGAAACGGGAACAATGGCCAGTCAAATTGTACCCATTTCCATATCACTGCCATACAAGGTATCCAAGACAAGGGATAAGCCTGGGGAGAGCATTAAGCAAGCTAAGCTCTCTCTGCATAACTCCTGACTTGCCCAGTGATGAATACCAACCCAAGAACATGGACCAGTGTCCAATGATCCAAGTGCCCTCAGAGGACCCAGTGCTTTACACCATTGCCAGACACCCCAATAAACTGATGTCTTACTATTTCTGCTTTTTCAGTTACAAAGGCTCAGCACTTCTGGACTTGGGTGCAGATTGAACCCTAGTCAATAGAAACTTTGTGGAAAAGTTCAAGCTATCCAATAATCTTTTGTGGATTAAAAATGTGGTTTTAGCTGATGAACATCACATTGTTGTGACAAGGGAAGCTGCCCCCTTCTCTTTCATGCTTGAGAACCTGCACCCCACCATCCAAGGCCCCATCATTGACTTTCCAAAGTTTGATATTGTACTGGGTTTGGATTGGCTGAGAAAGAACAATTCCCATGTAAACTGGGCAACCTCAGTATTGACCATCAAACGCGGAGTTGTCAACCACCAGATCTACCCTGACTTAGTAAACCAACTCCTACACAACCACGTCTTTGTGTGCATTATAGAGACCCTGGACAAAAGAAAGAACCTCAAGACAATCAACTGGGACTCCTGCCAGTACAAGATCATACACTTCAAGGATCACCAGGACACCACTACGTCTCAGGATTGCAAAATTGTGACCCGCCATCCAGAAATCTTCAAGGAAGCTCTACCCGGGTTGCCTCCAGAGAAACACATTCAACATTCCATCCAGCTCAAAGGAGCTGTACCCAAAGCACTTCCTATCTACAGGCTGACCCCAAACAAAGACAACACCCTACGTGTCTACCTCAAGGAGGCCTTGGAAAAAGGACTTATCTGTCCCTCAAAATCTCCCTTTGGGGCCGCCATATTCTTTGTGGCCAAGAAGAATGGCACCTTGAGCCTAGTCACATACTACCAAGCCCTAAATGAAGTTACCATCAAAAATTGTTACTCACTACCACTTATTGACAACCTCTTTAGTGCTCTGAGCAGTGCTATAGTCTTCTCCAAGATTGACCTAACTGCAGGCTACAATCAGATCCGCATCAAAGAGGAAGATATCCCCAAAACGGCCTTCCACACTAAGTACAGCTCATACAAGTGTGTGGTGCTCAATTTTGGTATGAAAAATGCCCCGTCAACCTTTGTGACCTTCATGAATGAGGTGTTTGCCCCTCACATAGGCAAGCATGCCTTAGTCTACCTGGACAGCATCATTGTCTATAGCCCCTTGGTAGAACAGCACCACAAGGACTTAGAGGCAGTCTTTGCTACCCTGGCACAACACAACCTTCTAGTCAAACCCTCCAAATTCCAGTTCTTTCTTGAGCAGCTGCCTTCCTAGGACGCATAGTCTTAAAAGATGGCATTAAACCCAACAGCCAGAAGATCTAAGCCATCTGCAAAATGCCACTGCCCAAAGACAAGTCAGAACTTTGCACATTCTTAGGAATGGTTGCCTATGTACATTGAATTATACCTGAATGCAACATCCTGACTACACCCCTATCTGCCATAACTGGCGCCAAATCCAAGTTTGTATGAGCCCCCCAACGTGACCTCTGCTTTAGACGCCTCAAAGAGAAGCTCACAAAAGCACTTATCCTGCAATACCCCAAACATGATGGGGAGACCCAAATGAAAACCAACGCCTCAGATGCATCCATTGGGGGAGTACTACAAATCAAGGACAATGATGGTGACTTCCTTCCTGTAGCCTAAAAATCACAAAAATCAATAGACGGCAAGTGTTGATACCCTATCCACAATAAAGAGTTGTTGGCCATTGTACACTGCCTAGTAAAAAGGTGTTGTTATCTAGAACGGCAAGAAGAATTCATGGCGTTGATTAACCACAAGTCACTCATATATTTCAAACCCCAAGCAAACCTATCCTGCCGTCAGGCCCACTGGATGGAACTCTTGGAAAGGTCCAATGTGCTCCTACAGTACAAGCCTGGTCCAGAGCTCGCCATGGCAGACGCACTCTTGCGCCTGTACGTCCAAGCCACAAGAGGAGAGAATTGGCTCAACCCAGACTGGCCCCTCTTGGTACTTTGGAAAAAGGATGAAGGATTCCTTACTGGCACTACAGACATAACAAACGAAACAGTCATTAAGAACAAGCACTTATTTGCAGACGTGTATGGAACCTTACATTGAAAAATGTCCGACGGAACCACCATTCCTTATGTTTGCACACATCAGCGAGTTGACACCATCCTATGTTACCATAGAGACCTAGGGCGCACAAAAAGTTGCAACCTCTACAAAATCCTTAATCACAAAGAATGGTGGCCAAACCTGTACTGTGATGTTCAGGAAGTCTTGGAACAATGCAAAGTATGTGAGAAATTCACAAGAAGCAAAACCCTGCCTAATTCAGTACTACCTATCCATACACAACTACCCTTCAAGGTGTGGACCCTAGACATTGTGGGCCCCATGCCAGGGGAAACATAATGAGAAGAATTACATCATCACTGCAATAGACTTTGCCACATGATGGCCAGTGGCACAAGAAGTAAAAACACATACAGGCAACAATGTGTGGCAATTCATAGGAAAAGAAATTGTCAGCAAGTTCAGAAAGCCAGAACTCCTGATAACCAACAGAGGCAAAGAATTGACCTCTGAAGACACCAATGTATACTTTGACAAGAATGGGGTCAAGCACATAGTGATAAAAACTTATAATCCTCAGGCCAATGGACGCTTAGAGCGGCTGAATGGCAGCCTAGTGCAGGTCCTGTCCAAGCTCACCGCCAGGAGACCTGAAGACTGGTACAAGCAGCTACCAACTGCATTGCTTGTATGCTGGACTTGTGTGAACAGATCCACCGGGAAAAGTCATTCAAGTTGATATATGGAACACAGCCCAATATCATCCAAGCATTATCAGGACCTAAGCTGGAAATTCCAAGCAAGGTTTCACCCTTTTAAGACCCCCAGGTCATGCAAGCCAACAGAAATCAATCAGAAAGAGAAAACAAGCATCTAAAAAAGACATTCATTGCCATTTAAAACAGACATGAGGTCAGTGACAAAGCTTGGGTCATGAACGTTGATAAAAGCAAACTACAACCTAAGAAAGTAGGTCCAGCAATCATTCTAAAGGTAAACAATAATAACACTTACCTTTTGCAAGGAATTAGGAAGTGCAAACAAGACAAAACCCTGCACCATGATTGCCTGAGACCCTGCAGAGCAAGACAAAAGCAATGGGAGACCGTCCTACCCGCCACAGAGCAACAGTTAGTCTAGTATGGCGCCTGGGCTCCCAACAACCTCCCTAATGGCCTGTCCCCAGATAAGGCCAACCTTCAGTTGGGGGTGTCAAAACAGCAGGCTCAACCCGCCAGCAAGGTTCCAAGTAAGCGGGTTTGTGACCTTCAATCCAACTATCCAGTCACTTGGAGCCAGACTAGGAAGTCAATTTGAATTCCAAATCCAACAACATGAACAAATGATGATCCCTTACGGTGGATATCTTTTTTTAGCGCTTGACTCATTACCAGGATCAAGCCATCCTCTTCACCATCCCACCATGTGATCAACTCTATCATGTTCCTGGTATCCACAATTCACAATGGCTATATAATATCCATCTCTCAATAAAGAATATTATCTAGCTTCTTAATATTTTCCCCTTGTAACTCTGCTAAAACAGCACTGTTTCAACACTGGGTTTGTGACCAAGCTTTACCTGTCACATTTGGGGTTATGGCTTTGGTGGTTCGGCACAGATCATCCTGTGACTTTTATGTCACATCACAATCCATGCAGATTTGTTTGGTGCTTTAGGGGCAGCTCACAGTTGCAACTGCTGCATGTTGTTCCCTGCTCCCAAAGTCACAGAACAATATGCATGGATTGTGATGTGGCCAAGCAAAATCTTGTGTGGTTCTGTGTTGTGTCTGATCATAAGTATGCAGGCTATCCCTTTCAACTGAAATAGATATTTTTATCATTTCTGATAGGTGATTTACTATAGCTATCTAAAGCAAACCGTGGTACAGTTGAAGCTACCATTGTTAGATAATGGCAGATAAAGCTCTGATAAATTTTAGTTAAGAAATAAGGTCCAGCAACTGAACCTGTTTTGATTTTACGTAAAGCGCCTGGCACAAAATTAAATCATCTGGTTCATATTTGAAACCCATCTTTTACTTTATATTTTGTGATCTACACAGTGGAGCAAGGCACAGATTATAACCAACCCCAAAAGCTGCAAACAAATATATCCAGATTGTTTTGTGGCCTAATCCAAAACATATAAAAAATGGTTTAGTGACATTGTGTTTACACAATTGCTGCTCCTGCCCCTAATACATCTTTTCAAGAAACCTTTTCAATAAGGTGCATTTAATTTATGTTGAATGCTTTGTGTTGATCCTCTCAAGCCTATTGGCTAAGCTTAAGTGATGTTGATCCTCCTTTTTTTATGGGAACAAAATTTTATTAATGTTCAAAGACAGTGTTTAAAATAAATGCGGCCAGAAAGGGGATTGGGGATATTATGTGGGGCTGTTGTGTTGCCATTGGATACCATTAGGTGTGATCCTGGTGGATCTCCTGGCTATGTCTTCCATCAACTTGGCTGCGCCAGGAATGATGTGTCCATATTTGTCAATGCGGGCTATGGAATTTTCAACCAAGGATATAAATTTCTTTCATGACTGATACCAGGTTAGGGCCGTCATCAAAGATGACGCTTATGCGGGTTGTATGTATTGTCCACAGTACAGGATGGTATATCATGGCCCAGAATGGTTCTGGCTCAGTTTTCATACTTAGTTTGAAAAAAAGGTCAACCTTTGTACTGAAGTGGAGGGACAGCCCAAGTAATTGGGTTACTTCAGTCCAGAATCTTGAGACCACAATACATGAGAAGTATTTATGTTCCAGATCCGCATCAGTATAATTGCATAAACCACATTTCCGTATGGGGTGGTCTTCAGGGAATGTGTGTTCTGACCAGAAAGCCTTATTGAGCAGTCTCCAGGTTAAGGCTTGGTTACTGGTTGTGACCAGAGGTAATCTGACTAACCGGGTGATCTGTGCAGCTGACAAGATTACTGTCCGCCCATTGTCAATCCATCCTTGTACCATCCGTGGGTAGCATATTTCCGGTTTGGGGTCCTTCTCAACCTTTTTGAAGCTCTTGGAAACCACAATCTTGTTCCTTGTTACTATGCTTTCCATATCCAAATTAAGGTTAATCCGTGATGTTGATCCTCCTAAGGGAGGGAAGCGGTTTAGAATCCTCCCATCTCCAATCATGCCGCCACCAAAGTGCTCCATCAAATCGATTGTCCGATCAAAATGGTTTGGAATGGGATTTATCAGCGTTAAAAATGTATATTTTGATTTAGAGTTTATTGGCCAAACTCTTTGGTTTGAATCAGCAAAGGTTTGGAAGAGAGCCTTCGCTGGCAGAGGGAGTGGCGGGAAGGTTCTTCATAATCCGATGCGCCTTTGAGCGGGAGCCTTTGTGGAGATGGAGGATGAAGAAGGGGTTGATGATGGAAAGGGAAAATATCAGAAGAAACGCAATGACATCTTGGGTGTAAGTGCGCTGGAATTGGGTGATCAACGAAAGGAACGATAGGAAGTACTCGGGAAAGATGGAAATGGAGTACGCAACAACAATTAGAACCAACTTGTATGTAATCCGCCGGTAGTAGAACGCAAGCTGCTTTGACCATGTCATGGGCTGAGGAAAGGCACTTGACCCATCATGCCTTGCCAAGGTACAGTAGTGGCAGGTTACAAGTACATAGCAGACTACAATAACAACAGGGCATGGGAAGAGGAGGCTATTGTAGATGACATCAAGCAGAACATACCAGTCATTGCCATATTCTGGGATTGGCATGCAATAAAACCCACTGGGCATCACTTCCATTCTAAATAGTAGTCCTCGACTAACCACCACCATCCAAATCATCCCCAGCACTACCAGGCATCCTAGGATCCCATTGCGTGTGTCAAGCTGCCATCCCCGCACAATCGAAGCGTACCGCACCCCAGAAAGCACTGCCGTCATCCCCAGCGACCCAAAGGAAGCAGTAGCAAACACCATCAGATCTACCATGCATGGCACCTGCACCCCACACCATCGCATGGTCTGAGCAACAGCAATGAACAGACACGCCACCAAATCCAACACCGCCACCAACATCATCGCCACAGTGTCTATTGCCAATGCATGACTAGACCATGTTGCCATGTACAGCACCAGCAAGTTAAGTGCCAACCCTAGCCCACTCAAGCATACCAATCCCAACTCAAAGTACTTGCGCATACCACATCCCCCTTCCCCCACTGGCTTTATCTCCACCAACTCATCCAAGAATAAGATATCCCTTTACGTCTAATTGATGCAATCAGCCACTTCAAGCTCCTCCACCACCACATGACCTTCCTCCAACCAATATTTATCCCGTCAAGGAATTGCATATCCTTTCTCCCAAAATTACATTGTTAAAATAAGCTCTAAACCAATATACATAACCCCTTGCCGTCCTTGAATATTAATTTGAATCACGCCCCCTGCCCCATAATGGGTATATCACAACTCTATTTACACAGGTGAGCAGCTAAATTGATCATAACCCTTGATGGAAACGGGGACCAAACCAGAACGGCGCAGTTTTTCCGAGCAGCTTTAAAAGGACAGTGCTTTCCAGAAAAATCCTCCTCCGAAGAGGCCACTTGGAGATAACCATGCACGTGATTGGCTGATCTCCGCAGAAAATAGCCCGATCCCGACCCTTGGATTGGCGGGTAATTTGATCCAACTGCTATATAAATTCATGAAGCCTGATTGCGCTTCCCTCGGTCTTTCTTTTTAAAAGTACCGACCCAAATTCATTCAGTTTCAAATGTGTTATCTGTTTCCCTCCTTGTAATTATATAGCAAAGCTTAAACCTATAAATATCCATGCCCAACAAAAAATCATTTAAATCTTCCCTAGCAAAAAGCAAGCTGCATTGAATAACAAATCAACCACATGATAAAGGCATTAGCCCCAATCTGTTGTTTTTAAAGCTGACTGCATTCAAATATGATTTAAAAACCACCCATATCTAGCAGCAGCGCTAGACAAGGGTTAAAACCAATCATTCAAGATGAGCAAGAAACCAAGTCAAGCTTTGAATGTAGCAGAACTATCCTCAAGTGAAGGCTAGTGTTGCTACATAAATTGACCCCTCATCCCCCAACATGTCTTACAGCACATAGGATGCACTCACAGAGTTGCCCCATGACATATCTAACAGCATGGATTAATCTGATAGCAATATAAAACTGTGGGCACTTACTCCTAATTAGGAGCACTGCCAATTCAACCTGCTGATCCCCACACAAGTTATTCCTGGCTTCAAACCTTACATGGAACATGCTACTATGTCACCCCCTTGTGGCCTTGTGGCTTTCCATATATAGTATATTAGTCACAATATTCTACAATAAACAATACCTTATTCTGTTCATTTCTGTCCTTTCTATTGGACTGTTTTCTTCCTTAATCAAATACTGAACTTTAATTGGTTCAGTTGCAACACTAATAATAAATCAAGATACTTATACTTTTGTGATGATGATCACTTTCCCCTCAACCATTTTAAGCTTTATGTATTTGGCTGTTAACTGGAAAAAGCCTAACATGGAATGAGAGAGATGGTCTGTTATTAAGAAATAGGGAGTGAAAAATGTGGAAGTGTTCACCAGATGGGGAGAGTTGAGCACCGAGATTGCTTGTCTGGAATCCAAGCTCATTGGAGCTAAAATAAAAGACTCACTGGTATACTGTAAAAGAGTCATTCCCAGATGATAAAAAAGCATGCATAGGTTTACTGGATCTCCTACAGGTATTGGTGTATTTGGAGTAATAGCTCATCACCACTGGGGGACTAGCCAACAAAATTCCAACAAATCTGTACTGTAAATTCAGAACCTAAACGTAAAAATGCAGGATTGTCAAATCCTTGGTCCAAATTTTGAATCACTTTTGCGGGCAACTCAGCTGAGTGAAAAATAAAATATTTAATAAAATCAAACATTCAATTTGACTTTTTTTGATTTATTTAAATTGGCAAATTTCAAATCTCTTGAGCAGATAACTTAACTAACAAAAGACAAAACACAGCAAACAAATGCAAGATACATGAATCAGAAATACGGGATGCTAATTTACAATTTGAGATTTCCTGTATTTCAAACAAATCATAGACAACATTTAAAAATTAACAAATCCAAAATTGCGGGATTGTCAAACCCAAGAACCAAATTTCAAATCATAATTGCGGTGAATTCAAAATAAATATAATTTATGGGTGTCTCAAACAGGAAGTAAAAGGATATAGAGTGTATTTGTGCTAATTCTTTTAGGAATCATAGGCATTCTCAAAAACACCCTATTCCATTTTAGGGCGGCTAAAATTTAGATGCTTGATTACAGTTGATTTTAAAAAACGCTAATAATAAAATAGAATTATATATTACAATCTATTTTTATCCTGTTGCCTTTTCCTTGGTGTGTTGATAGTTCATTTTCTGTTGATAATGTATTGCATTTAATTGGATAGTTTCACCTCCAGTTGCCTTGGCACTAGGAAATCAAATTGCCTCCCCAAGACCAACTTGGTCGCAGAGGCGACTTGATTTCCTATCACCAAGGCAACTGGAGGTGAAACTATCCAATTAAATTAAGGTACATTATCAACAGCAAATGAACTATCAACACACCAAGGAAAAGGCAACAGGATAAAAACTAGATTGTAATATATAAGTCTATTGTAATATTAGTGTTTTTAAAATCTATTGTAATCAAGCATCCTTAGTAGCAATACATGCATACATAGTGTAGTAAACTGATGGTTTATCTTTCCCCTCCTTCCTTCATCAAAATATTTTAAAAGGGGTTTGGCCCCTGGCTACGCTGGGCCAAAAAACCTTTAAAATATTTCTGCAGCATCAGGAGGGTAGCTCATAAACTATTATATGGTTTTAGTTGGTTGCTATAATAGTGATTTAGAGTGCAGAATATTACATCATTTCCAGTTTAGACATTTTTACATTTCACTTAATTTCATGTCTAAACATGGTTGTTGAGATTGGATTTTCCATTTGATTTTATCCAGAGTGGAGCTTCTTGATTTGGGTTGATTTGTCCTAGTTTCTTACTTTACATTCAATTTGGATTCCAGTTCTCACAATTAATATCTGAGTTTACTAGTGCCATTCAAAAGTGATTTGAAATTTGGTTCTTGGATTTGACAATCCCTCAATTTCAAAAAACATAGTAAATTTAATGAAAACAGTTGATGGATTTGAACGCTTCAAATCTGATTCCAGCCAATTCATTATGTCCATTGGAAATATGTAGTTTGACTTGAACTTTGCAAAGTGTCTATGAGTTCCTGCATTTTTAAAATTCAAATAAAAATACAAAGAATTTGATTTAATTAAAAAAGGCTATCCCACAAAAATGATTCAAAATTTGGATCAAGGATTTGACAATCCCGCATTTTTACATTTAGGTTCTGAATTTAAAGTATAAAACTGGGCCAAGCTTGTATACCTCAGATTGGATGTGCCTTTTCTCAAAGCCTTGGATACTCTCAGAAATGTTGATTTATGTTTAGAATATGGTTTCATTATGAGTTCTCATTGCCCCCTGTTTGATAAAGTTGACAATGGTGGAATTATAAGGGTCTGTATCTGCTAATATTGGCCCACCAAGAGCTTGATTGGCCATGACTCTTGCAGAATTACAGCACAATGCATCTAGTAATTGACTGTTTTTTAGCAAAGATACTGTGAAGCCCTTGTTAGAGGTGCACCTGGACAAAGGAAATCTAAGAATCATACTCCATTGTAGCCATCATGTATGGGTGTACCCATCTTTGTTGGCTGAGGTGTGAGAACCAGAATGTATTTTGATGGGAGGGGCCAAAGTTGTAGTATGTTGCAGGATTGCAGCCACAGTGGACTTTGCAAAACCATCACAGTTGCAATTTCCCAAGGGACGTAAGCATCCCTTGTTTTTTAACCATTTGCTGGACAATTTTGGGGTGATGAGATTTTTCTGCATCTTGCAGGCTGATTGACTGGTGAGAGATGTATCCATATTGGGAACCAAATGATATCATCTGATTAGCTCTTCCGTATTTTGACTTCTCTAAGTGACAGCCTGATTGTATTGACTACTTATTGATGCCAGTATCAGAATAGGAATCCAGTTAGCAGCTGCCTGTGTGTGGTACACAAACAAAGTCATGCTGGACATGGGAGAAAGAACACACTCCTGGTTAGTGCTTGGAGAGGGGTATGCAAGTTGGGACCTGCCACTGACAGAGAGTTTGCCACTGGTAGACATACCCATGTGTGATATTGTCAAATACAGTATAAGTTAGATCACTTTGGCTGTTGTTGAATGAAGAAATAGTAATTTTTGTTTCAAAATAAAATCAATAAGAGGAGTTATATTTCAGTCAATTTTATTAAGTATGTCTAATTTTGAAAATAGCAGGCATCTAAAGTTTAGCCTTCTTAGAATGGAATTATGTGATTATTCAAGGATACCAATTATCCCCAACAGAATTGGCATAAATCCACACTAGATCCCTTGACATCTTTTTAAGACGTCTATTGATTAAATCAATTTGAAATTCACTTCATTTATGATTTGAAATTTAGTTGTTGGATTTTAAAAATCCTTCATTTCCCCCACAGGTTCTGTATCTAATGCAACACAATTATACAATCCAGTGGAATGTTATGAAATATGCACATAGCCCATCATATGGCAACCACAATATAGAGACATCATTCAAGACCCAATTTCTCAACATCAGCAAAACAATTTGTCTGAATAACAAGCACTATACTTGGCAGATGTGTCAGGATCAACTGGTATTTGAGAAAAATGTTGCTGATAAAAAGGTTTCCAAGGATGGAGAGAGCCTTGGTGAAAATATTGAATATTACCTGTGAAAAGAATAATTGGAGCAGTTTGGCAGGAGAGGGCTGATGCTGGATAAATAAAGGTTGGTTTCCTAATGAAGGTAAGTTTTTTATTTTTTTGTTGCCCAGCTACAATTACTTGTATTTTATCAACTAAGAGAGTTGGTGTTTAGTCTTTAAGCCTTAGAATAACAATAGGAGTGACATCTATTAGTATTAAGAAAGAGTAAATATGTAAAATGTGATGAATATATCATATGGTATTAAAATCCTGAGATTATCTAGGGCTATAATACAGTTTTGTTCACAATCACAATGGTTGGAGCTTCTCTGTCCATGTCTTATGAGTAGCTTTAAGAGGAAAAAGTACTGCTGCTTTTCAATAATAGGGTGCATAAAACGGATATTGAAGTGGCTGTTTAAAGAAGCAGCTGTTAAACTTAAAAATTTAGGGGTTTTGGAAGTAAAGTTAGTTACTTTGTCTTAAAAGCCCAAGATAACCACTTGGGTGAATGTATAGGAATTACCACAACCTGTAGTGGCCTCTGGCAGACATAGTTGGGAAACACCACTATTTTTATATTTTTTCAATAGATAAGCATCACAATATGCTATTTTTGCACATGTGTCAGGGATCCACTTCACCAGAATAAGGTCTCTGTACTCCATCCAGTATTACATATTAATTTCAGGCAAGGTGGCCTTTTTCATCAACCCAGCAGTAGTGCTCACATTCTTCATAGCAGGAATCATAACCAAGAGGACCAAGTCATGTTTTAGGAGATCAAGAAGAGAGTCATAAATAGTAGCAAAGCTAATACAACCAAGCCACCACCAATATTAGTATATAAGCATTCTAGGCACTAGCTAGATTTCCTATTTCAAACTATTGTAACAAGCAGTAAATCTGGTAATTGGGAACAGGATAAAGGTTTTATTAAATGAACAAGAATCAAGGAAGGGCATTATTCACTTAAATAACCATAAAGTCCAACATCAGGAGATCTCAATCACATCTATTACGTATTAGGAGCAAGGGGTTGAGCTCAGTTGAATACAAGTGTGAAACATTGCAGTTGGGTTTTGATAATGAAATAATATAGAGTTTCTTTAACCCTGGAGGTGAAACAATTATCAGGGGAATTGGATAATCAGGTAAATTGTTGAGATGTCCTTAGGAAATCCTATACCATAATTGTGAACAATTTAACAGTCCCTTGAGGACAATTAATGATGTCATGAATTGGTTCCTGACAATATGAAACATGTGCTTAATAGATAGGCAAAATAATAGGCTATCAAGTATATAGTTTATGGTGTCTCAGAAGAATTTCAAAGACAAGCTGAAACATTTCTCCAGAGTATTATTCTACAAAAGCAGGATATAAAAAGTTTTGATGAAAACAGTTCCCTTGATTTTGCTACAGGAACAAAATCCAACCAAAACATTGAATAAAATCCAGGAAAAATAATTTATATGGTAATTTACTATGCAAATTGGCTATATTTTAATGCAGGGAAATGTTGTACTAAAACAGGGAAAAGTTAACAATTTAGAGTGCAAAGTGTTAAAGCTTTAATCAGTGGATAATTATCTTGTTATTCAGATTGCAGTGAAATTTTGAAAATGATGAAATATTGAACCTTCCAATCATTGGATACATTTGAGGCTTGTTTACTAATAAACATCATTGATTAAAAGCTCAAAGCTTAAAAAATAGTTCAGAAAACATTGAGGCAATGTTTTAAGCTTTTGAGAGAGTAGGTTTAGAATCTTGTTCCATTATAGAAGAAATGGTTTGCAGAATAGTTTAAGCTTTTGGAGAAATAAATTCTTTTGAGGAAACATTGGTAACAGGGGGCTATAAATAAGTGGTGATCTGAAATTTTGAGGGGTGTTTTTGAGTGCTTAATTTAAAGCTTGGTGTCTACACATCTGGTTGACTTGTTTTTAAAATTGAAGATCTTCTGGGGCGTTCTGAAGGCATAAAAAATTGGCTCATCAATAAGACTAGATAATTTTGGCAAATTAGAAAGTTTCTAAGGGTATATTCCTTCTGTTTTAATAAAGACTTTTGTAACCCCTAAACATTTTAAGAGTAATTTGGCCATAAAATCCCCAAATTGAGTAATGAGTAAAGTGGTGAGTATAGCCTTGAAATAAGGGACATTTTTTACTTAATATTATCATGCAAACTGCTGCCTAGATTATGAAGCTACTTTAGTAGACCATGCATTTCTTTGAAATAGTTTTTCTCCTTGTTATCAATTATCAATGATGTTTGGGGGCATTATGAGTCCATTTTAATGTTGTCAGACCATCACTTTTGTCCTTTTAATAGAACTAGTATACCTACAGGATGTTACCTCAACCTATTTGATCCCTGGCTTTGACCCAAGACACACCTTGGTGTCCTTCTGGGAGTACCCCATTCCCATTAGAATCCCTGATTGAGTAGAAATTTATGGAAGTATCATCATCTGTCAGGGATCCAGTCTTGGGCAGCCAGCCCGTTGTTTCCAGGGGTGACCCAGACTAGATTTTTTGTGGGCAATGCCCACCCCAAGAGGGGAGCTAACTTAAAAAGTTAGGAGGCAGACTTTCCCACCCAGGACCACAGGCTGGCAGCCGGGATTATAGTGTCAATCACCCCTGTGAGGGTGATGTACACAATCCCAAACAGCTTTCCAGAATGGTTGGTTGGGAGGTTGGGTGAGAAAGCAGGCATAGGTTTTGGGGTCACAGGCAGTTATATGGGCAGGTAGTAAGCAGGGAGATAGTTGAATTTCCCTCTAAACAACTTGGGTGTTGAAAATATCCACAGGCCTTATTGGTTGTATCTAACTGCAGATTGTATGCGGGCCAAAGGGTCAAGTTCAAGTATATTTTCTGGGGTGTAGTCCTTGTATTCAGATTTCAGAGGGTAGTCAGTAAAGTGGACGGGTCCAAAGGGTACACCAGGAGGACAGAAAACTGCAGGCGGTGGGGCAGGGGAGCCAGGAGATCTTAAACTGAATTGGTAGATAGCAAATACAAAATAAGGCAATAGCTATGTGACCCAAAATAACATAGCCTTTATTCAAAAATGGTGATAAGGTTTGAGCGCAGGATCTATAGGAATATATAGCATCCCACCTCCAAACTTAGTATTTCCCATAAGAGCTTCATCAAAATATTGGGAAAAATGCAGGCAGGTGGCCAGGAGGCTCAGGTGTAGGAGCGGCAAAATGGCACCTCAGCTGGATGTTCTCTCATTGGTCAGAATGTCCAAATTAGTCACTTGATTTCCTTGATTTTTGGTTGTGATCACGAGGTCAGGCCCAAAGCCCGGGTTTCTCCTTGGCAGTTGAGTTTGATTGGTTACTCAAGAGGACTTCAAGCTCATGAAGTTCATGGGGCCACCTTCTCTGCCTCCATTAGGCAATTCAAGAAACTCCTCCTCAGGAAACATAATAATTGAGCCTAAACTGGTATTCTGACTTCAGGACTTAGCAGGGCCTTTAGCTCGCAGGGGCTTGATCTCAGAAAAACGCAGACAGGCAGGCTCTCAGTCCATGGGGCCAGAGGCCTGCAGGAATTTGGGTTCAGGGTTTGAATCTTGCCCTTGGGCCCAGGTTTTGAGGGGTAACAAATTGTCAATCCTGACATCCTCCACAATGATAGTAAGACCTAGCATTTCATACAGAAAATTATGTTTTCATGATTAAAAATCTGGACCTCATTGCCAACATTTAGGAAAGATTCTGAAGAAATACTTTGCTTTTAATTTTTTCTTTATGCTTCCTCTGACCCTTAGAAAGAAGATCCTCATGCTCTTTAGTCACATTGACTGATATCTTATTTGGTATGACCAGCTTCATGCCATTTTTATTTTGAACAGGTTGCGGTTTAATACATATTCCAGTTCAAAGTGATTATAAACAGTTCTGCAATTGACCCTGGAGCAGGCTACCAATAAAGAAGTTGCTAAATTATCCACTCAGGTCTTTTAATCAAGAACATTAAGCTTTTCAAGTTTTTGGAGAATATTTCAATTTAGGTTTTTAACACACGCATTTTTTGTGGGTGGTATGGTGTTGTGACTATATTTTCAAAGACCTTGGGCCCAAAATATTTTTCTGTATTATAAGATACCAACTACTTTTCACCATCAGTCAAAATTGTTTAAAGAACTCCAAACTTATAAATGATTTCAGATCCAATGAATCAACAAACTGTGGTGTCATTATGATCTTTTATGGCCCATGCTACAGGCCATCTGGTTGCGCAGTCCACTGCAGTGATTATGAATCTCTTGTCACTGTTCTGCTAATTAGGCAAGGGATTAATTATATCAAGAGCTCAATTCATAAATGGGATAACATCAGCACTTGGAATCACCAAGCTGTCTGATATAGAACTAGGAGCAATCTTTTCACATAATTCACATTGATTTAAGACCTCTTTGATGTAAAATAAAATTGAAAGTCACCAAACCTTCAAACTCATGAAAATATATAAGTTACTGCTATGGTATGACCTAATTCTTAATGATAGTGCAGAAAATTTTCTACTTGCTGAGCTAATGGAATATAAGAAATCTCATTCCCATTCTCCAACAAGTGCATGACAGTTTCATTACTCATTCTGAACTTTTCTGCTTGGGAGATAACCATTTTTCTTGCCTTGGGAGAGGTTCCAGGTGGAAAATCTTAATTGATATTGCTAGCATAAAGCATGGGTCAATTTTGATTGAATGTATATGAGTCTTCAGAAATTCTTATCATAAAGTGAGACAAATTATCAGCTACCATAAGCCCTTTTATAGGATTATATGTGATTTTGAGCTTTAATGATTCAATGGTCTTTAAATATTTTGCTTATCAACAATTAAGATATTCCTGAGTCTAAAATTAGATAATATACTTTTGGTCAGTGAGTGCTTTAGTATCCCAGACCCCCTTCAGATAAAAGTATCATTTGGTAAGGCAATGATACAAGGCAAACATCCCTCTGTCATAAATGGGATATAAAATTTAGGTATATGCCATCTTCCTGGACTTATAAGCCACTGGCAGAAACCCACCCTTGTAATTCAAGACACAAAGCATCCCTCCAACTGTATAGTCAGATTTAGTACTTTCTAACTAATATGGATAATTGGGATTTAAAGCTGCATAATTGATTACTCAAAAGATCCTCCTTCATCTTATTAAACATCAATCCTGTTACAGAAGTAACAACCTCAATCCCTCTTGCAGGAATTGAACCCGCATCCTGCCGCCAGGCAAGGGTTGTAGGTGGCAGGATTTTGCCTGCACTTAAATTCACTTCAAAAAGCAAATATTCAGGTGTAGGGATCAATCCTGCCCTTTCTACTGCTACAGGGCCTGTTCTGGGCCTCAAAAGCTATGCCCAATCCCTGGGGGCTTAACTGGGCCTGGGCAGACTAATTTTAGCTTTTCAGGGCCCCCTGCTCAAGCCCACCATTGCAATATCCAAGTGTGGTGGGTACTACCTGCAACAGGTACAGCAAAAGGTTGGTAAGCTTGAAACCTGTCAGAGCAGTGACAATGGCATAGATGGTCATCATCCATCAAAACACCTTGGCATGGGTGTTTTACCTGTCAAAGCTGCCTGCAAATTAGTCCAGGATATAGTATGTGGAGGTGCAGGCTGCAACAGATAGAGTGGAGTGAGGCAAAACCAGGGGAAACCAGGAGCCAGTGTATGAATAATTAAGCTGACCTAGTTTTCTATAGTACTCTTGGCCCAACCCTTCTGATGAGGGCCCAAAGGTTACAGGTCCTTGTTGATACCCTCCAATCCCAGGAAAGCTGTGAGCACAGCTGTGAAGATGAATCACTTCATCTTCATCTGATTAGGAATTGAGGGTGTGATTAAACTAGTCTAGTAGTTGGTTTAATAGTAAGGATTAAAAGGTATTTATTGAGGTGTATTTCTCTCAATAATAGCACAAGCTACCACTGAGAGGGGATCCTTTATTTATAGCTACTCCTACTGTTCAAAGCTTTGCAGGTGGGAGTTAAAACAGGAGATTGGGGACCCCAAGAGCTTAAATGGTGAGACATTGGGATTAGATGTTGGGAATGAGAACCATCCTTGTTCTGATGTAATATTTTTGTTGACTTGGTATTTCTAAGAGGGAGCCAATAATCTTTTGTGAACTTGGGTCAGGTGAGAACAAGGATCTAAGCTATTCTCCAGATCTATTTTTGTTAGGTGATAAGGTTTGGCTAAGGTCTGGCATCAACCATCTGACCTGGGTCCCAGGTCCCCATTGGTTGGGGTCAGAATTGTTTTTTGGGATTGCAGTTTTGATTTTAGTCTGTTCTTTAGGGCATTCCCTATTACTTATTTTAAACCCTATGATCAGGTACTTTTTTGATTGGCCATATGGTAAGGTGGCCCCCAATTGGCTGGAGGGGGAAGGAACCTGGGAGCTGGGTGGCAGGCTGGGGCCTGGGAGGCAAGCAAGTGGGCAGGGGACTGGCAGGAGGCCCACTGGCAACTAGCTGGGCAGTGGAAGGCTGGCAGGAGGGGCTGGCAGGCGCCTGCCCAGATGATAAATCATTCTGATCAACCCCAAGTTTCTTTTTGACTTTAAAATTACTTCTCCAATTTTGGGGTGGAAAGTCTTTATCATATTGAGGGACATTTGGACCCATACTTCCTTTCTTGCCCTAAATTGACACAATTGTGGAAATTTGGCTAGTGTCAGAAATATTCCTGACAACCCTCCATTAAGTAATTTTGGGTTCTAAATTGGGAACCTCTTTTTTATCAAAAAGTTCAAGCCAGTAATTCTTGTCAGACTAGTCCAAGTTTGGTAACCAAACTCAAGATGATCCCATATCACCTGCGTCTAGTTCTTCTACAATCAATGACCAGCCAAGAAAAGATAGGCCACTAACAGGTCAAGCAACTGTTCCTGAAGACATTAAAAATACATACAAGCTGGTCAACCAGACAACAGAATTCCAGATTCCCAAACATACCACCCAGATAGCCCAGGAAGAATGCCCAGAGGCATCTAAAGGTAATTAACTATATAAGCCAAGAGCACCTGTGAGGATTAGCATTGTCATTCTTACCCAATAAAAGGTTTTTATGAACCTTTGGTTCAACTATCTATTTTCATACATGTTTCTGATACTCTTTTGCCTGAAATTGCCCAGATACCAAAACTCACCTTCAGGAGTTAAACATCAAGCCCCAGCTGGAGACCCAGAAGCGCATGATTACTATGGCCCCCTGATGCTCCATTTGGTCCTATACACTTCACTGAGTATCCCCCAAACCCCAACCAAGAACCTTGGTTCTTAGAAGACCTGCAGTGGTACGTCTGACTAGACACTCCCAAAGATCCTTACCTTCTCATCCATGATGGCAAAGAAATCACTTTATATCCCCTGATATTCAATAGGAAGTACAACAACCCTTCAGTCCATCTGGTTCCAATGAAGCCGCCCTTAATGCCCAAACCATCTGTCTCATCCCTGCCCTCTTCTGAGACTACTAGCTAGAGTAGTCAACTCCTGGGAGTGCTATATCTGGCACTCACTGGATTGATTGACTCTGACTTGCCAGCAGCCGGACCATGGACTGTGGCTGGGAAGGCCCTTTCCTACCTGGTAAATTTAGGTCCCATCATCTGGTGGGCCATGCCTGTATCTAACTCTGCCTCTCTCTAATCTGAAGGTGCTGCACAGTACACTTGATATCCTGACAGATCCCAATAATATATCAATTCAAAATAAGCCTTGTACATAAGGAGTTTAGATAGAAATGAGACATAGTTGCAAATCCATGAACATACTAGTGTAAATATGATACCATACTCATAAATGTGCAAATTTGAGTATTGTCATATTTTTAAGATAAATTCTTAATTGCACTCACGTTTTTAAAACCAGGATGAATAACATCAGTTGAAATAACATTAACAAGAAAATTCATGTTCTTTTTGAAAAGTTATACTTGTTTTTCTTATCAAAGAGCTATTTATCATGTAGATGCTGCAGAGTTTCTTTTTTAACCTTTAAGTGAGTTTTTTATCCTTGTTGAAAACCACAATATCATCAAGGTAGACAATAAAATTTCTTACCAACTATGGAAAAGCATTATCATTCAAAATTGAGACAAATGTAAATAGTACATCTTTCATGCCAAAGTTCATGACCAAAATCTAAGAAGAGCCATACTTGGTGAAAGATAGGATCTTGTTAATTTATCTTCTTTGATTATGAATTTATTTTAATCAGTAGTGAGATCAATATTAAAAAGCAACTTGGCATCATCCAGAGAACCAAGAAGATTATCAATCAATATAAAGGAATATTGTTTTCTTACAATCACCTGGTTTAGAGCCTGGTAGTCTATGACAAGATGTAAATTACCAGTCATTTATTGCAACAAAGAATAAATCTGCACCATATGTAGATCTGGAAGAACTTATTAATCTTTTTATAAAATCTTTTCCTGAAGATAATTCCTCAATTTATTGCTTTATTTAGGTGTAAGCTAATATATAGAATGTGTTCTAGATAGACTTTCATTTAGTTTGATCTCATGTGATATAAAACACTCAAGTGGAAGACCAGGAAGACAATCTTTTACCACAACAGAATAATTTTCTAGTAGCATTAGGACATCAGTCACATGGTAGAGCACACATCTCAAAAACAACATTTCAATTTACGCCATCTCAATTTTAATTTGAGATGGCATTTTTTGTGTTAGTGATTTTGAATCAAAAAAAATAAAATAAATAATAAAATAGTTAAAATTTACATATAATTTTATAATGCAATATCTCAAAGTTATGCCATCTCAATTTGTCATTTTGAGTCAAATTAATTAAATCTTATTTATCTAACTTTATTTACATATGAAATTTCTTAGTGTGGGGAGTGTTTACATTATCTTGATTTTACTTCATCTTGATTTACGCCACTTATCTTAAATTAAAATAAGCCTGTTATATAAAATCAGATGATGTTCCTATAGTATTAATCCAAGACACTTATACTAAAAACAACCTAGTATAATACCACTATTGTAAATCCACTGCCACCTTTGGCTTTGGATCAAACCGTTTCCCCCCGCTGCACCAAAAAAGGGCCAAAAATTGCAGCCCAACCGCTCAACTCTCTAGGCAATTTAGCCCATACTGTCAACAAGAGGTTTGTCCTGGCCTACCCTGCAGACCTCCCAGCTTTGGTAGTTCCCTCCTGGGAATAAACGCTAATTGATTTGGACTATTTACTGGCCTGTTGTTGTCCTCTTTTAAAAACAATTAGAAACACCCAATAAAAAGACGCCACACCAATAACCACAAAATCAATTGAATCTGAAAAGGGTTGAGATGCCTTCCAATCAATCAGGTAAAGCTGCAGAAATTAACTTGAAACTCTCCAGTTCTCCTGGTTCTGACCTGAAAATTTTATCTTCCACCCAATCAGATCCAATCCCTGTTGTCATGTGACTCCCTTCCCTGCAACTTACTCTTTTTTATACAGCAAGGAGACTTTCAGTCCCCTGCCTGTCTATTGTCAATTTCATTAAAGTTTGGAATTTTGGTTGCACTTTATTTTTAAGTACTTTGGTTGTTTGGATCCCTGCTTCTGGTTCCTATCATCTAAATATTAAAGTGTTAGTGGCTTCTGCCACGCTTACCCTATACTCCCCAGTTTTGAACCTGGGAACTCCCCTGGACTCTTCAGAAGAGTCCTTAGCGTATAGTTGTTGCCTTATTTTGTTTTTGCTTTTGAAAACTGTGTTTGAAGTTAAAATTCTATTCAAAATTCATTATAATTTCTACTATTATCTTGTTTTTTTATTTAAATTTACAGTTTCCAACCCCGCTTTTTCTTAACCAAGTGATTCAAGGTCCCCAAGACAACGCCCAAGCTTTCCACACCTTCCTTGTTGTTTTCTTTTGCCTCTTCCTTGTTGTTACCCTTGTGGTGTTTTTTTCTATTGCTTGGCAGTTAAAAACTACACCAATCTTTTCCAAATTTCAAGGAGATTGCAACTATGATACTCCCTGTCCTCAAATTTGTTTCTTTTTCTTTGGCCTCATTTTTATTGCTCCTTTGGTTGGCCTTGCCCGACTTGTGATTAAAAATCACTTCTTCTGCTTGGCTTGTGGGGGACAACCCATCTAGTCTTCTGAATTTTCCCAGTGGCCTCCTCCTCTCTGGAGAGACCATGATGAAGAGTTTGACGTGCAACAACCTGGATCTGGATGCAGTTGGTTATGCATCACCCTCATCTGAGGGAGAGAGAATACCAATGCCTCCCCTCCCCAGCTGGGAAGAGAGTGACCCAGTCCACCTTGAGACTCTTGAGGTGCTCCCTTCCACTCCCACCTGCGCTCTGTGGTTGATCACTGGTCTTTTGTTGATGAGATTGAACCCCTATTTCCCTCAACTGTCCCCAGTGTCCTCCCTCTGATCCCCTCTTAGAGCGGCCATCCCAGTCCTCCACTGGTTGGCATCCTGGTTGTTTGGCTTGCCAGGATGGGAGCCAAACTTAGTTAGTTTAGCCCCCCTCTCTCACAACTATGGTATTCTTACTAGTGATTATCATTGCTGGATAAAAAAACCATTTTTGCTATTATTGCAACCAATTTTTCCTCCTTGCCTGCTACAGTAGTTTAAAAAGCTATGGCGACAACCAAAAATACTTCAGATTTAAACAAAATGATTTTAGATTTGAACAAATTCCAAGTTGCTCAAGATTCAGGATTCAATTAATTTAAATATTTTTGGTTAATAAATGAAATTTCAAATAAAAAACAAAATTTCACTATCCCATTATACAAAATTATATCAAACATCAAGCGGTGTAGTTCAAACCACAAACAAAATGAACTGACACAACAAGCAAAATGGATGAATGCTGTTCTGGAGTATATTATAATCCAATCAGGATTCATATGAGGCACCAACAGAAGGACTAAAAAGAAACAAAATTTGAGCAAACTAGAAGCAAGATTCCACAAGCACAAAACCAAATGAACTCACAAAAGATGTGTAGTATGAGCAGCCTAAAATAGAAAAATAACAGTTTACCAGCCAATCAACAGCTATCTAATTTAGGGACAGGGGCATTTTATTCATTTTTATGGATCCTGATTTGTATGAAATGGTTTTAAGAACCTTCCAAATATGGACTTGAGATTACAATAAAAATAAATAATAAATTTTAAAATTTCTACTTTTAGTGATTTTTCCTAGGTTTTATTTTACAATGATTTTTACTAGCAACATTTTTGACAGCACAAGCAAACAAGCCAGCAGCCAAGCCAAGCCAAGCCAGCTTCACTGGAGGCAAGGTTCAGGGCGTGGAGGCACCTGTTTATACCCAAGCCTTTGAGGCAGGTAACAAGGAAGCTGGCCTGTACTTGACCCCTGACCCTTATTCTTTGACTTGTTCAGTAGTCATATAGTGTCTAGCTCTGCCCCTGTTCTTGTACCCACCCCCGCACAAGCTGCCTGCCAACCAACCAATCAGGCTTCAGCTCCTGTGGCCCAGCGCCCCAAACAAAAAATTATCACTGCCCAAATTCTCCAGGAAATTGTGGCACTAAACCTACAGGGTCTGTCATGGGACCAGATTGCTGCCCAGTTGCAATTCACCCAAGCCACCATAATGTGGGAGTTCAACAACCTAATGAACAAGGGGAATCTGATCAGGACAGCCAAGAAGCCAAAAAAGGCCCCTGAGTCCCAGATAACCAAGGCCTACCCAATAATGCTTGACCTCCTCCAGCAGGACCCAAAGCTTCTCCTAACCCAGGTCTGCAAACAGCTTGTGCACCATAACATATGGGTCTCTGAGCGCATGGTGCAGCTCTGGATGCACAGAAAGGTGGCTTTCATACAGGTTCTTACCAATTTTGCTGGCAACCAATGAGATGGCACTGAGGATTCCCTGTATGATATTGACATTGAGTCAACCCTGGTCTGATGCCTGACAAGCTTATCAGATGACATCATTTTCATCTCTTACTATAAGCTATCCATAGCTTTTGACAATTTTGGCGCCCAAGTAAGAGCTGCCACACAAAAAGGGAGGAAGAAGGTCAAGAAGGGGACGTTTATTGGTGCATTTCTGGCTGTTTCAGCCAAGGGTTTTGCCTACTATTGGACAAACCCAGATTTCACCAATGGCTACTTGTACAGCCACATTCTTGGTAGATTACTCAACTCCTGGGATGGCTTGAATTCAAAGCATTGGGTTTTCTTAAGCCACCAGATGGAGGGTAGCTCCACCGCCCTCAAGGCCATTCAGGGACGTGGGCACCAGGCCTCAGTATACCCCGCCGGCCACGCAGACATCCATCTGGCTGATGTTGTCTTCTTTAACATTGGATCCACACTACAGGAGCGCCGCCCTCAGGCTTTCAACGACCTCTATCTTGGGGTCCTTAATCACAATTCTCTCTTTGGCCGCCAAATGGTGGCTGACTTTTTTGCTCAAATTGTCTTCCATGTGAACATTGGCAACCAATCACGTAAAGATAAGCGCCTCTCACCTTGGGCCACTGCCATCTACCAGCCCATCCAGCCAATGACCAATGAGGAATACAACAAGCATTATATGGCAGCCATCACGCGCAATCCTCCTATCCCTACCCCCGCCACTCCCCCAACTTCTAGCCCCACCCACCCAATCCCATGCCCCCAGGTCAGCACTGCCTCTATGTCTTCCTGCGCTATTCTGCCTACTAGGCATCACTCTTCCCCACCCCAATAGACCCCCTGTTGCCAAACATTTTCTCTTTTTTATTATCTTTTTATTTTGAATTTTGATTGTTCATATTCTCTTTGTTTATAGTTGGTTTTATTCTTTATGTTCAGCTTATTTCTATAAAATTGTATATTTACTATGTTGTGTATCTAGATCCAGAACACAGTTATTTTTAGTACTCAAGCACAGCCCCTTGTGAAAATATTAACAACAATTTGGTGAACAGCTAAATTTGAATTAGAAAATTATAGGTTAGCTGTTTTTAGATAAAGTTGTTACTGATTCAAATTCAGAACCTTAATGATAAACTTTAAGCCAATCAGGAGCCAAGTGATAAAGTGATTATTGTAACATAAAGGGTCATTCAATAATTCTTTGGTTCATGTGCACTAATTAATATGATTGGCTGGATGTTTTGTCATTGTACGCCATTGCCTCTGTGGCAAGTTGTTGATGGACTAGTGCCCAATCAGCTTCTGGGTTAGCACTGGTCCACCAACAACTTGCCACAGCAACAATGGTGCACAATAGCAAAAGATCAAGCCAATCATATTAATTAGTGCACATGCATCAAAGAATTATGAATGACCCTTTATGTCACAACAATCACTTTATCACTTGGATTTTGATTGGCTTGAAGTTTATTATTAAAGTTTTGAATTTGGATCAGTAACAACTTTCTCTAAAAACAGTTAACCTATAATTTTCTAATTCAAATTTATCTTTTCACAAAATTTTTCTTAATATTTTCACAGGGGGCTGTGTTTGGGTACTAAAAATAATATGGCAATTAAAAAACAATGCCATCACAAAGCAAACAACACATATTGAGATGAGCGTAAAACATATACACAATGTGTAAAAAGATGGGATAGTGTAGCAAATGGGAAAACAAACAGGAATAAACAAAGATGCAAAAGTATCAGAATAATAAAGATTTTATTGGGGCAAAAGCTATAAAAACATATGTAAAGGTTAGTAAAAAATCATATGAGAGAATTGGAGAAGCTATTGAAGGATCTTGACTCTGCAATTGCAAAAATTAAAGACACTGACCGCAAGGGCAAGGCAAAAGTCAAGGATGCTGTTCTTACAGGGGACAAAATTGAAAAGGTGTCCGCCAAGTCACTCATGGCCAAGATGCCAGACATCCCTGAAATAACAATTGAGCGTCTTATTAACGTTCAAAAAACTGTAGTTGAGGGCCTCCAGTTCAAGTCATTTGCCCTCTCTGCGCCGTCTGTCTAGGTCAACAATCCTGAGATGTATGCATATCTCAAGCCAGCCAAGCAAGCAAGAACTGAGGATACAGAATTACCTGCCCAACTGCTTGTGCCAAGAATGGCCAAGCCTGCCAAAGTGGCTGGCAAAGAGAAAACACAAGAAGGTAACCTAAAATAAAATTAATAAAATTTTCTAAATACTTATCTTTTTTTAGAAAACGTAGACAGTGAACTCCACTGTTTTCTGGTTCCTTTTGTCCCACCCACCTTCTATTTGAATTATGCCACTCACATGGCCAAACAGCTCTATCTGTCCCCCCTGTCTTGCAGGAGCTTGAGAATAGGATTCATAGTACCTTTCCAATGTCCAGGGAGGCATTGGCTGGGCTTTCACATACTGAGGGGACATCTGAGTGGGCAGTTACTACCTACAAGGATGCCCAACTGGTCCGCCTGGACCCAGTGATTCTTGGTGGAGTTTACTGTGTAAACTCCATTGAGCTTGTTTGGGACGTCCTGGCAATGCTTGTATTCATGAATATACCAGAGATGGGCCAGGCCCATGCAGCTGCTTGCTTCTGCTTTCTGATAGAGCATACACTTTCTTACCTGGGGGAGAACTTTGGGCGCACGGTAGGAAAACGGGCTGTTGCAGATGCAACAGCCGTAAAGAAGACCAAAATCTTCCTGGCTGAATTTGGTCTGTCCTGGAGTGCCAACAAGACAGGGGTCCCTCTGGCAATGGAGCTCATGTTTGCCAAGACAAAGCATGAGAAGAAGATTAGTGCTGTGTTTACTAAATTGTGCGAGTTTACTGAAGCCTTTGCTGGGCAAAGGCTTCAGCTGGTGGCTTACCTGGGTTATCTCTTTTACTTTGGAATGAGCGCGTCTGTAGAGAACCTTGATGGGGTCCTCCTAGGGATTAATGAGGCCAGGCTCTCCCTGGATGAGAAGAAGGTCTTCCTGGGTACAACTTGGTTGACCATGTTATCCAGGACACCCTGGTCCTGGCTGGAATTTACAAGCTTTCAGCCCCGCCAGAGAAGCTGCTGCTTCACTCCTACCTGACTGTAATCCCTTTCACCAACAGGCGGAGTATTTTAATCAGGGTGTATCCATTGTCCACAATGTGGCAGTGGAGGTTGTGTGCCACCTCTATTGTGGGGTGGGTACATACTGCCAAACCCACTATAGGTGCACTTAATTTTTTCTATATGCAATAAACATCTTATATACTCTAGATTATTTTTAATATAAATAATTTTTTTAAAGTCTTATTTTAGCAAACAAGTTTTGCAAAATATATTGCAGAAACAGTTTTAATAAAAGCATAATAATATATGTCAATAAAATCTACTTCTAATTCGTACACTTTACATTTAACTTTTTAAATCTGATTTTTATATTTATTTGACAAAAGTGATATAAATATATTCACGTAATCCAGTATCAAGAGTTTGGGATACCCTTAGATTCCATAATAAAAAATGATTATAAATAAATAAATTACTAACCTTCATTGATGGTCCTGCTTAATGTGATTGCGGGCTTTGAAACATCTAAATATAAAATGATAATTAATAAATCTTGAATAGTAAATTAGAGAATATAAAAAAGTCGGACAAGCTAAGCCTTTAATGGATTGGCTGTTTGGCAAGGCACACGGAGATGAAAAAATCAGTGTGGCCATAGAATTTGGCCATGGTCTCAGCTGGGATGGTGTGGATCCTGGCCTGCAGCAAATTAAACAGGTCATTGGTCCCAGTTGGGGTTCCTCACTTGACAACTTGCTTGAGCCACCCAAAGACTTCCTTGATGGGATTTAGGAAGGGCAAATAGGAAGGGAGGAAGAGAAGGCGCAAATTTGTTGTGGCCAATTGCTGGGGGCCCACTGCAATGCTGGTGTCAATCATTGGGAATTCCTTAAGAATATCAGCCACCTTATGGAGACCAAAATTTTCCAGCACAATTACGTTAGTGAAGCCCGGTCTCGTGCGCCTCAGGTGCTCCTGGACCAATTGGAGAAATGATAGGAAGGTCTGGCTATTGTGAGATCCCAAAATTATTTGGTACAGCTCAACCCCTTTTGTACAAAGGAGAGCCACCATCAAGTAAGCTGTGGCACAGACTGCAGCACGCCAAGCCATCCCGTCATTGGAGCCTTTTGGGACATACCCATACCCATTACACATTGACAAGGCAAATGCTGATTTTTCATTGTAGTGGAATTTGACTGTCCCTTTGGCTTTGAGGCAGTGTATGCCTCTGCATATTTTTCCAGGTCTTGAAACTGAAGGGACTATTACAATTATAGGAAAATACCCCAAGCTTTTTCCAGGAAAAGAGCATCCCCTTCAGCAGATGGTAGTAAAAGGAAATGGAAGCCTCAACCCCAAAAATGGACTTATCATTGCCTGTATATTTGCCAGTTCAAGATGGCAGTCCCAGGTGATCCACTGGCGGATTGCCCATTTGTGCTCCTTGGTGAGCATGGTGGAAAAGCACATGGATTTCTCCGCGGCAAGGACTTGACCTGTGTTAATGAACTTGTTGAAGGTCTTGGAGGCGTACTTGGGATCCACTCCAATAAGGGCTACGGCAGCCTTGTAGATGCCCAATTAACACATTAGCTTAAGCAGGATGATGAGTTTAATGTCAAGGATGTGCTTCTGAGAGGGCTTTTTAGCAGTGGGAATTGACTCATTGGCATTGGGAACAACACAGGGCATAGGCACCTTTGTGTAAAACGTAGCAACTTTCTTTAGCACTAAATATCCCTCATTGGTTTGGTAGAACTCAGGCTCCTTGTCCTCCTCCTGATTGCCATCACTGACGTAGGACCTGTAGCTAGTATCAAGTACAGTCTTCACCTTCTCCAGCATGGCTGACAGGACCAACTCTTGTTGTTACACAACTTCAAACACATACAAAGTAAGTTCTACCTCCTTGTCTCTAACTTTCTTGGTAGTGGTAACCTTAGTGGGCTTCCGGGTCAGCTTGGGGACCCAAGGGTTTATGCTCTGCACCCTAGCAGCTTGTGCTCCTCAAACCAGCTGTGTCAGTGCAGTGTCACTATTGAACTCTCCTCTCCTGTCTCCTTACCAAGTAGGAATTTGTGTTGCACTAACTCTGTTCTTTGACCTGCAGGGGCAACTGTAACCACAGTGCACAACGGGTGCAATGGTACTCTGTTGCTGTGTTTCTTCCATTTTACAATTTAATAAAATAATAAATAAAATTCAATTAATCTACTCCCTAATTTTAATTTTTGCTTTTATCTGAAAATAGATATTCAATTAATATTTTTCCCACCCAGTATCCCAATTATAGATTTTTTATTTTTTAATTAGTTGTTTCTGGTTTTACAACGCCCATTTTTGAATACCCAAAATAATTTCCACCCATTTTCTAAGATTTGACACCAAATTAAGCACCCAATAAATTATATTTTTAAAATTTATGTTTCAGATCTTGTGTCTTATTTTAGATACCTTGGTATCATTCTTGATTACAATCCATTGCACACACTGAGTGAGTGATTTCATT
This sequence comes from Entomophthora muscae, assembly GCA_014839935.2. Lineage (NCBI taxonomy): Eukaryota > Fungi > Entomophthoromycota > Entomophthoromycetes > Entomophthorales > Entomophthoraceae > Entomophthora > Entomophthora muscae. The sequence continues at coordinate 107,760 of QTSX02000167.1, forward strand.
TACATAGTGAGTTGCTATTGTGTTTTGTTTTTTTATTTAGTTTTGATTCACTATGCTTGGGTATATTTTGTCACCAATTCACATAGTAAACATATTTACAATGAAAGTCAATTCATACCATTTGGTTTGTGAATCAATGTATTTTGGATTGTATTTTGAATGGTTTTGCTTTTTGCATGAGAACTTCTTTGCTGTGTTGACTCATTTTTCCCATTAATACCAATAAACCCTGTTAACAGAGCTTATATTTTTACCTGATAGTTGGATTTTGCTTAAATCTGAAATCATTTTTTTAAATCTGAAGTATTTTTGGTTATTGCCATAGCTTTTAAAACTACTGTAACATATCTTACAATACACAGGGGGCGCTCAAGGAGCCGCCCCTTGACATATCTAACAACATGGATCAATCTGAAGGCAATATCAAACTGCAGGTACTTTCTCCTAATTAGGAGCGCTACCAATTCAACCTGCTGATTCCCGCACAAGTTATTCCCTGGCTTCAAACTTTACATGGAATATGCCACTATGTCACCCCCTTGTGGCCTTGTGGCTTTCCCCATATAGTATGTTAATCACAATATTCTACAATAAACAATACATTATTCTATCCATTTCTGTCCTTTCTATTGGACTATTATCTTCCCCAATCAAAAACTGAACTCTAATTGGTTTGGTTGCTACACTATATGTAATTTATTACTTATTTATACATTAATACATTGATAAGAGTTTCCTTAATAAAATATTTTAATAGTGATTTTAATATGAAAGGAGGTGAATATGTCATTTTTATTTATGTTACTTCAAATTCCACCGGGCTTCATATCACCCAATTGATTTGATGCGCACAATAAATAGGAGGATTTAAGGGGAAATTTTATATGACACCATGCTACGTTATATCAATTCTGCTATTGCAATTATTGCTTGCCACTTTTAAAAAGTATTATTTCACGTCAATTATCATAGCATTAAATTTTTTAAGAAATTCACTGATACTTTGCAAATATATATTTTTTGGCCTTCTCTAAACAACTGGGTACTTTTTAACCATAGTTGTATAAGCTAGTTTTTGAAATACTCAAGTTTTACTATCTGGCCCAGTTGAGGTAGCTCTGCTGTAAATTTCTTAATTTAATATAAAAATTGGTCAAAAATACTATGTTTTTGAGCTACTGTAAATTCAGAACCTAAACTTAAAAATGCAGGATTGTCAAATCCTTGGTACAAATTACAAATCACTTTTGCAGGATGGCCTTTTTTAATTAAATTGAATTCTTTGTATTTTTATTTGGATTTTTTAAAATGCAGGAACTCATAGACACTATGCAAAATTCAAGTTTAACTGTACATTTCAAATGGGAAAAATGAATTAATTGGAATCAGATTTGAAGCGTTCAATCCATCAACCATTTTCATTAAGTTTACTATGCTTTTTGGAATTGTGGGATTGTCAAATCCAAAAACCAAATTTCAAATCACTTTTGAATGCCACTATTAAACTCAGATATTAATTGCAGGAACTGGAATCCAAATTTAATGTAAAGTAAGGAACTAGGACAAATCAACCCAAATTAAGAAGCTCCACTATGGATAAAATCAAATGAAAAATCCAATCTCAAGAACCATGTTTAGACATGAAATTAAGTGAAATTAAAAATTGTCTAAACTGGAAATGATGCAATATTCTGCACTTTGAATCACTAATATAGCAACCACAAACCCATATAATGATATATGAGCCACCCTCCTGACGCTGCAGAAATATTTTAAAGGTTTTTGGCCCCAGCGTAGCCAGGGGCCAAACCCCTTTTAAAATATTTTGATGAAGTAAGGAGGGGAAAGATAAACCATCAGCTTACTACACTATGTGTTTATGTATTGATATTAAGGATGCTTGATTACAGTTGGTTTTAGAAAACACTAATATTACAATAGAATTATATAATGCAATCTATTTTTATCAAGTTGCCTTTTCCTTGGTGTGTTGATAGTTCATTTGCTGTTGATAATGTACCTTCATTTAATTGGATAGTTTCACCTCCAGTTGCCTTGGTAATAGAAAATCAAGTCACCTCTGTGAGACCAGCTGTGGTTGCAGAGGCAACTTGATTTCCTATTGTTAAGACAACTGGAGGTGAAACTATCCAATTAAATGAAGGTACTTTATCAACAGCAAATTAACTATCAACACACCAAGGAAAAAGCAACTTGATAAAAATATATTGTAATGTATAATTCTATTTTATTATTAGCGTTTTTTAAAATCAACTGTAATCAAGCATCTAAATTTTAGCCGTCCTAAAATGAAATAGGGTGTTTTTGAGAATGCCTATGATTCCTAAAAAATTAGCACAAATACACTCTATATCCTTTTACTTCCTGTTTGAGACACCCATACAATATATTTATTTCAAATTCCCTTCATTTTTTATTTGAAATCTGGTTCTTGGATTTGACAATCCTGCAATTTCATATTTGTTAATTTTTACATGCTATCTATGATTTGTTGGACATAGTGAAATATCAAAATTTATATTAGAATCCTGCATTTATGATTCATGTTTCCCACATTTGCTTGTTGCTTTTTTCTTTAGTTAGTTGAGTTATCTGCTCAAGGGATTCAAAATTTGAAAATTTAAATAAATCAAAAAAAGTCAAATTAAATAGTTGATTTTATTAAATATTTTAATTTTCACTCAGCTGAGTTGCCCAAAAAGTGATTTGAAATTTAGACCAAGGATTTGAAAATCCCAAATTTTTATGCTTAGGTTCTGAATTTACAGTAAAGCACCTCAATTACGTCATTTCAAAGACATCATTTTGACTGCAAGTTTTTTGTCAAAACTCAAAGTTTTGCCTACTTGCGCTACTGATAAAAAATTACTTTGAAAATAAAAACATTAAAATTTTGATAATATATATTTTTGGACTTCTTCTACAATTCTGTGTAAAAAATTACTACTTTTTTTATTTAAAACATTCTCATTTTTCTCTTTGAAAATTGACCCCAAATTTCCTTTATTTTGATACTAATTCACTTTTAGATGCCTCCCAAGCCTATCACCAAAGGCGCGTTGTGACGGTCCACATGTTTGGTGGTTTGCAGGTGGGGCTAATGTTGGCCAAGAAAAAGTTTGGTTGTTTGTTGCAGGTAGAGGCCTAGTAGGGAATGATGGCTACTAGGGATGATAAGGCCTAGCTATTAGGTGTAAAGACTACTAGAGGTAGGTGTTGCCTCTACCCAGCAGAAGATATTGGCTGCTGTGGGCTAGAGTTCTTCACCTAGCAGGGAACTGTGGCTGCAAAAGGATGAAGAATAAGATAACTAGCAGGGAACTTTGTCTGTTTGAGGTGGAGAAGGTTTTGAACCCCTGGCAGGTAACGCGGGCTGTCAGGGAGGAGAAGAGCTCTGAGGGCTCTATGTACCCTGGTATGCTTGCAGGAGGTCTGTGAGCAAGCATCCTACCTAACAGACTGGTAGGGTGTCCCTGTTCATGTCCCCATGGGAGTTTTGGGGGGAACCCAAAGTGAGCATTAGAGGGCATGAATTTGCTCAGAGGTGTCATCAAGGCAGTTTGCTTGGGGAAGCAAGCTGCAGAAATTGGTGTGATCAAGCCTCTGGGAAGTAGAGCTGATTACTCTGAAACTGAAAGCCCAGACTTAATCACCTGGGTGAGTAAAAAAACGCATAGACATTGATCTATGGTTGGATGGCCTAAGTAGATTGCCACTTGTGAGGGCCCAGTCAAACGCCAGTTCAATGTAGACTCATGCCTGGGTCTACAGGTTCTGGTAACAGGGACTGAGATAAAGAACCAAGGTAGTTCATAGTATGGGATCAGCAGAGAAGACTAGTGAGAGAAACTATTTGATCACAGAGAAAGCTAGTTGAAAGACTTTTGGTTAATATTGAAGTTTTGAACCAAAATGGTTCATTGTGCAGGTGGAAAAAAGACAGTTCCTAGTGAGGATAAGTTGAAGGGCTCAGAGATCATGATGAAGGAGTAGCTGGTCATGATAAAGGAGTAGCCAGAGGACTGATAAGCTGTTAAAAGACTGGAATGAGCTTTTTGCTGTCTAAGATGGACTGGTTGCTGGTTAATCTGAAGAGCTGGAATATGAGCTGGTTGAAGGATCAGAAGATGATAATGAAGAACTAGTGGTCTGGAGAAATGAGCCAAGATTTTGCTGAATTGATTTTCCAAAGTGAGAATATGTAGAATGTTTTGCCTTGTTTTAGTATTAAAATCAAGAAGAATTGTGTATAGAAGTGTGGGTAAGATATTTATTAAGTCCCTAGGATAGATGAAGGTATGTTGCTATGAGAGCTGGATACAAAGTTGTTTTGGTGGGATGTTTTTCTTGGATTTTACTATATTTGTAAATATATGGGAAAATGTTGATAAAGTCCAGAAATAACAATTTAAATAGTATTCTACTATTTAAATTAGTTCAGGTTAAATGCAGGAAAGACTGGTGTCGGAATAATGGACCGGTTAACACTTTGGTGCGCAAAAAGTTGTCACTTTAAGCGGTTTGAGCTGTGGAAATTATTTTCCTAGTTGGATCCCAGTGGAACTTCAGAAATGATATATTTCTGCGCTCTGCATTTATTGGTTGAGTTCTGGCAGGTTTCCTGATGAAAATGATTGGTTAGAAGCCAAAAGCTTAAAGTATAAGCAAGGAAATAGTGAATTAATACTTTAAGCTTTTGAGAAAGTAAGTATGTAAGCTTAAGTTATTATAGGAAAAGTGCGCAGCAATGGTTTAAGCTTCTGAAGAAAGCCATTTTGAAGGCGGAACCGTTGGGAAAAGGACACTATAAGAAGGTGGCTGGCTGGAAAGTTACAGGGTCTTTTTGAGGTCTTTCCAGATCTTTTTGGAGGTCTTTCCCGGGCCTTTTGAGTTTCTGCCAAGAGGTTTTTGGAAGCCTTTTGATCATCAGCAGGAGCTTTATTGGACTGACAAGTGAGATAACAAGGCCAATGGAGCTATAAAGAGAGCTGAAGCCCACAATAACGGAGCAGTAGCCCAAGAATAAGAAGCTGGATCTTAAGCGCGGCACCGGAGTCCAAGTTTAAGGTGTCAGAGTCCAAGTTTAAGGAGCAGGAGTCCAAGACTAAGGTGCAGGAGTCCAAGACCAAGTACAAGGAGTCCAAGATATTATTGGAGGACTACAAGTATTGACAAATCCATATTGTTTCCTTGACCCCCCGGGCCATATACCAGAAGGTTTCTAAGAGGATCTTCCTTCTGAGAGTGAATAAAAGCCCATTTTGACCCCCATACATATTTCTTAGATACATTTTCCCTTACTAGAGAATGACAATACCTTCCAGCCAGTCCCTGGCTAAAATCCAGGACACACTTTGGGGACTGATGGACAGGAACCCCACATGCTTCCAAGGCCTCCAAGTCCAAAGTCAATCCTCCCAAGGCCAAAACTACCCCCAAGAAACAGCCTTCTAAGGCTAAAGCTCCTTCAAGACCCCCACGCCATCCCCAGAGCCTGAGGAAACCAGCCCAACCCCTCCCCACTCTCCTTTTGTATAAGCCCCATCAGATCCCCAGGAGAAGCTATTCAACTTTAACTGCCACTCTGATCCCACCTCATAGCCTGAAGAGGAACAGGAGCATGAGCCTGGTGCTCCTGCAGATGATCAAATTGAGCTCCAGGATGTAAACACTGTCCATAACATCTGCAATTAAAATGTCACCTTTGCTGTCATGGCCGGCAGCGGTCATATACCAAGGTGCCAAAGGGGAGCTAAAGCCATCTGGATAATGTGTCACAAGGGCCTAATAGAGTAATGAAGCAGAACAGGTTAGTTAAAGCAATCTTGCAGCTAAGGGGCGGTAGGCATCAAGGTTGTGAACAACAACTTTGGACAGACTGAGGATAATCAAGATGACCATCCCAGCTCTACTTTGATTGTAGGGCTGTGAAAGAGGTGGATCAGGGAGTAATAGGGAATGCCAGTCATCCCAGGGCCTGGACCTGGCTGGTAGTCCATGGTTATAGGTCTAGGGTGATACTCTAGTCTTTAGTCTGAATTCTTCTCAAGTGATGTAAAAATTGAAATCTTAATAAAGCAAACAAACCTGATATGTTTATTCACTTTATTTGACGTTGTCTGCACTTGATCTAAGTGTGGGGAGTGGGTTTCATACCATTCATCTGGTCTGCCTTGGAATATACCACTTACTACTTTTGGTGAGCTTTTGATGTCCCAACTCTTAGGCACTGGCTTCTGAGAAGTAGTGAAATGTGGTTTGGGAAGTGTGGATTGGAATATGGGAGACTTGGTCTGAACAGGGGAATTCTGTAGGCAGCTGGTGGATAATTGGCTATCATCCTCAATCTAGGATTTTGTTTGGTTGCTTGTTGAGGTAATTTCTTCCTCAGGTTTGGTTTTGACTGCAGGAATTTCTGAATCTTGCAGATCAACTGAGGTGCTTTTCACAACCAATTTATTGGCTATTTTAACAGCAGCTCCAGTAGCTGCAAGATGCTCAGCTAGCATCTCAGTGTAGCTAGCATGATTGGGAGTGACAGGAACAGCAGTGTAATTTGCTGCAGAAGCATCAGTAAAAATATGGGTTTCATCAGATCTGATGATGCAATTCTGCAGCAGATCTGATTGAGGGTAGCATTGGATGCACCCAGCCCAATTATAGCATTGGGGCTGGGTGCTCCAATGCTGCAGGAGCCGCAAGCTCCCCCAGGCCAGTGTTAAAACTGGCCCCAGGCCAGGACCTGTTCCTGGATCAATTTGAACTGCCCAAATACACCAGGGCAGTTCAAATTTCCCCATGCTACCCTGGTGGGTGATTGGGAGTTTGGATCCCCCAGCGGCCTTTTGTGGCTGCCTGTGCTTTTGCTTGGCAGCCTGGTGTGGGGGTTTGAACCCCATACTAGGTGCTACTAAGTGGGCTCTTACATTTTCTGTGCCCACCACATACCTTGCTAGCTACCCTATAATGTCCAAAAAGGGAGGAGCTGTCTTTGTGTACAAGGGATACAGCTTCAGTTGTAATGATAAGAAGAAACCCATCTGTCAACATCACTTAAAATGTGATAACTTTGGGTGTCCAGCAAGACTCACCACTTAAGGTTCACTAGGTTCAGGGCATTAAATATAGGCCACAACTGCACCAAGCCTTTTAACCCCCTCTATCAACTGATCTGTTGGTTTCTTTGCCAAGTTATTCCTGCTTCCAGGGATAAAATCCTCCACTGAAGTTGACAATGATGCCCTCATCAAACTCAATGACTCCTAACTTTCATCTGTTGGTGAATCTGCAAAATTACAGAGATACCTCACTGATAAGAGGTATGCTCTGAGCACTGAAGGCATCAGTGCAACCTCCATTAATCAATTGATCTTGACTGAGGAACAAAAACTATCTTGTCATAAGGAGATATTCCCTCTCCACAACAACAGCCAAAATGCACAGGAGTGCATTATCTGTTTTGTCACAAGCCAGGATCTGCACAACCTCTTGAAATGAAAGACTTGGCTTGAAGATGGCACTTTCTTCACTTGCTCAAAGCTCTTCAGCCAGCTTTTGAATATCCATGGGCAGGTTGATAATCTAGTCCTTCTCTTGGTCTTCTACTTTCTTCCTAACAAGAATCAGGAAACATATGTCTATGCTCTCATCATCCTGAAGAACAAGCTTGATTAAACCCTCCCCACCATCAAAGGAGAGCCCAAGAAGACTAGAGGTCAAAAGAAGAAGACCCCCTCCCAGGATGAAGACACCCCCACCCCCAAGAAGCATCCAGAAAGCCTTCCCTACTATTAATATCTTGTAGTAAATTTTGAGCAGGCTCGGGCCAATGCTTTTATTAGAGTATTCAAAAGCTCCCCCCAGGGATGCTATTTTCACTTCTGGAAGGCACTCTGCTGCCACCTTCAAAAATGCTCAGATCTTCATGAGCTCATCAATGCAGAAGGGACTAAAGAGGCCAAGGATGTCTTAAACTTCTTTTCAGCCCTTGCTCTAGTAAGAAAGGAGGAAATCAATGCCTTCTACAACACCCTCCTCTGCCATCCCTATATTATTTCCAACCAGGCAGCTTTTGTGCCCTTTATTGAGTTTTTTGAAACTCAAGGGCTTGGTGTCTTTCAAGGAGCATACCACATCAGAAAAGGCGGTGACTCAATCACCTGGAACTGCTTCAAGCAGGTCAAAGACAGGTTGATCAAGACCACTCTTCCCTTGAAGGGTGCCATAGCCAATTTGCAACTAGATTCAGGGTTAAGAAGACCAAATTCAACAAGATCCTCATACATTTTAAACCCCAGAAAGCCATCTCTGTCCAGCTCTTTAAGACTGGCATGAAGAACATGGGTGATCCCCTTAAGCAGACTAAGGCGGTAAAGAAATATACTGAGATCAGCAAGGTAGTCCTTGCCTACTATCCTAAGGATAGAAAGCTTGAGCATCTCCAAGCCATCTCTATTGCTCTTTCAACCAATGTTTGAGTCTATTTGAAATAAACTCTTCTTTATCTTCTCTCTTATTTCCTTTAATTTTATCATTCTGTGACTTTTATTTAGTATTTGATACAATTATATGCTTATTTTAAGGTATATATCATAGTTATACTAGATGAAAGTGGTTTTAGTTATGTATATTCTGACTTTTGGGCTTTATGCAGCCTTTATATTATTAATTAACCCCTTTTTATTGCAGATTTAGAATCCTGAGGTCTTTTTAAGCCTAGAAATTTTTTTGGATTTTATTTTTTTGGGTTTTTTGGTTTTTTGGAGTTCAAAAAAACTAAAATTATAAAACCTGTTTTTCATAGTTGCAATGCCGTTAATTGAAATGGAGTTTTTAATATAATTTTAAGACAGCAAAAAATTGAGATGGCGTATTTTGAGATAGGGTTTTTTAAATGGTGTTTTTGAGATGGTGTGTTGTACCTGTCACATGTTAGGTTCACAATCACACTTTTCATCACAGATAACCTCAACTCAGTGATTTTCTAACTTCATATACTTGAATATTAATGAATCTGTATCATTTTCTGTTAAACATATAAACACAGTATCTTTAATCAAATTGTTGTTAACTCAACTTTGCAGGTACTATCAATTGAACATACAGATAGTTTGGCTCAAGAGAAAGAAGTCAAACAGTGGGTTTTTGCTTTCAATTTGAAATTTTAAGTTTGCTCAAGCTTGGATCAAGATCAATTAGTGAATCACCCATGTCTCTACCAGCCTTATGTCACATTGATGTCTACACTAATGATACAAAGATTAATCTCATTAGTATTTAAGGGAGTTTCTCTTTCTAAATACACATAAGTTTATCTTTATTCTGCTTTTTCATTCCCTTTAAGATTCTAGTACCATTTTTCTGCTGTTCAGGATGACTCATATTTTACATCATCCCAAAACAGGAAAAAATATAATTCAGTTTACCTTGTTGCAATGCCCAGATTGCTAAATTCTACTTAGCTTGAACTACAAGTATTCTGTTATAAAGTCTTTCTGCTGAGTTCTCTTATATTTTGATATAGAAGAGCACAACTCAACATAAATTATTAATGGCCTCAGGATAAACTTCAAAGTTAACTCATTGATGATCTATGGAAATGACAGAAGTTTTCCAGTCAAAACTAGGGTTATTTTTGCAGAGCCAGTCCAATTATAAAACAATATCAATATAAATTCCAGGAATCATTGAGCCTGAAACAGTGGAATTAATATAGTTAAGACAAATAGAGAGTAGAACTATCTCACAAATAATGTTAACATGGATTTTGTCAACAAGATTAAAGCCTTGATCAGGGATTTCAATATGGTTAGGTGATACCTATCTAAAACGTGTTCTGACTATAGTTTTATCAGCACCTGAGTCAAACAGGATCCAATGTCCATCAATTTTATAGAAATAATAGATTGGCAGTTTTTTTTCAATAAGATTAGATAGGTATAAGTGATAGATCCTCTTCAGAACCTTGAGATATGATGATAGAATTAATGTTGCTTTTGCTATATTGCACAGGAGGATCTTCAATAAATGACAGAGAAGCAGGTTTCTCCACTACTGGGCTCAGTGGTCTTTTCCCAATTTTTGAGCAGTATATTGAGTCTCAAGAGAGATAAAAGATTTTTGTTTGGGGGTTTTGCACCAAATTTTTTAGACCAGAATTTTTCTTATCCCCATCCTTGAACTGATCTTTATCATCATTTTTATGTTGAGCATTAAACCATATATAATTTTACCAAATTGCTCTGGTCCAGCAGACTGATAAGATCTACCATCTGCTTTATACCTGTCTTTGTAAGCAAGAGCCCTATTATAAGTGCTAGATAATGAGACACAGGTTAAATTCTCATTGACTTATAAAATAAGGCTTTATTTTATTCACAACTGTAAGGTATGAAGGCTTGGGTAAATTATTATAGACTAAAGCCTTTAACCCAAGAATATTAATGTTGTGTAAGTATAAAAAGGTATCTAAGGTTTGCAACAATAACTTCACTAGAGCTCCTAAAAGTTTATAGGAAGTGAAGTAGGGACTAAGAAAATTGATTAAACCTAAGAAAATGAAGTAAAGACCAGTCTTAATGACTGAAGATTGGGTCAAAAAGTCCATTTTTAGGTCTGGGTAATGATCAGCGCTAGCTGGAGGATTAAAGCTATCAAAAATTAAAGTGTGAGTTCCACTATAAAAATGGCCTAACTGGTGGAAAAGATAATCAAATGGAATCATAACACTAAGATAAAGAGGAAGTGAATTGCAAGAGATAAAAATTACTAAGACATCACAAGCCACAAAACCTAACAAGTACCTGTTGGGGTGCTAGTCAAACAATCTCAACTTAATTTGAGACTGGACAGAACACATGCTTTTTATTCAGCTTGAGTTTTGAGGTAACCTTAAAGGAGAGGTAAACTAACCATAAAAATTTAGGTAGCTTAAATTGAATAAAACCAGAGCACATGTTTGTTTTGGAAGTTTAGACTTAAGAAGTTAGGCCCATTGGTAAGGGAGGAGAAGGAAGTTGTTGTTTGCAATCATTGATGGACCAGACGTACAGAGAAGGATCAGAGAGCAGGAAAAACTGGTTCCAAAGTTGCTTGCGTAAGCAAAAGCTAAAATCAAAGGTAAGATTTTTGGACTTGAATAAAACTAACTTAAAAATTAGGTACCGGGTGTGAGAATTGTCTGAGATCAAAGGTAAGCTTTGAAAGTGAATCTAACCGTTGATATAGATTAATTTGACTGGTAAAAGCAAGGGAATAAAAGGGAAAGATATTGAAAGAGTGAATTGTTGTGATTTGGCCAAGGATTAAGATAAAAATAATGTTGATGTTCTTGAAAGATACTAGCAGCAATAAATAATAAAGAAGGAGAATCCTGACAGTAACAAGCTGTCAAAAAAGTGTTTTTCACATCCAGGGTAGGTGGCGCTTTTTGGCAGATGTGCATATGATGCTCAATACACTTCATAACAGATTTTGACTGAAAAAGTTCAATGAGCTTGTGCACAAATGCCATATCAGCAAGCTCAGAAGTGAAGTTCTTCATCAAGGTATTGTTGAAGTCAACACAAAGTGGTTCACAGTTCTCTCCACAGAAGTTACAAGCTCAAGATGCAACACGTCCCTTAAGAGAAGATACTACCTCTGCAACCCAAAATCCTTGTTTTCTCTATATAAGCCAAAAATAATTTCAGTATCATTAATCCAAAATTTGGCATTTTCATCCAGGTCACTGCAAGCTTTACTATTGTCATAAATGTGCTGTGTTAGCAGAGTTACAAGGGGGAAAATAATAGGAAACTATATCATATCTTGTTTAGGATATGAGAGATTATATAGTATTTGTGAATCATTTAAGAGGAACAGGATTGAGATCATCAATCAATTAGATTGAGCAGGGGGTGACCTGATCCTGGTCATGAGTCAAGCGCCAAATTAAGTTGTCCTTTGGGTTGAGATTGCCAGTGGTTAATGTTGCCTTGTTTGGGAATTTGATTTGACTTCTGCATTTGGCTTTGAGTGGTGGGGAAGTCAGCTTGAGTGGCACAGGTTCTCTTGTGCAGAACTTTGCTAGGGGTTAACCCCTTTATTTTTACACTATGTTTAACTTCTTATAAGGTCTCTTGCAGTCATATGTTCAACAATCAGACTGAGTGAAATATTGCAATTAAATTATTTTTAATTAATTAAAGTCTTCCCAAGGAGCAAGCAAGCTTTTAAATAGAATTATGTTGTCAGAATATCTTCACCTCAAATTTAGTGCTCAAATGTCTTGACTTGTGGGAAAGTACAGATGAATTAAAGTTTTCCTGCTTCTTTGGGATAACAACTGAATCATTTTCCATGTATTTTGTGTAGAGCCTCAAAGAAACTGTGTTAAAAATGTCAAAACAGGTGTGTTAGTTTGCCTGTTTCAGAAATCTCTTAGGTACTTAACCAAGAGGTGATTTTTAAAATTTTGAACTTTAGGATAATGAAATATTAATAGTTTGTTTATTTGGTAAAGTCTATTCCCTTTATGGTTAAACATGTAGCTTAAAGTATATAGAAATATGATTGGTTATCAAATAAATTCAGTGAGCTAAACATATTGATGCTTCTTATTGGATCTGTTTTTCTAGGAATTTGATTGTAATATCTTAAGCTTAACAATAATTTTTAAAAGCTGCTATTATTATTTTCATGATAATGTAATTAAACAACCCAGGTAGATATTGTGCAATATGCACATAGTCTACCACATATCATGGGGTACCTTTGGATAAGGCTAATTTATTCAGCTTTTCTTCTTGAGAGGTACTGTAGTGTTTTGAAGAACACTAGCATTTTGTGGTTGGTTAACACTCTGAATATTTGTGCTCCTTCCAGGTAACACAGCCATCTCATTAGATAATCAAAATTTACTATAAGCTTGTTGTCATAAATGGGGTATTATATTCGCCATATGAGGGGTTTCTTGATTTTTATGCAACAGGGAGGAATTTCTTGCCTGTTGTCTGGATTTAGAGTACACCATAAATAGCATAGTCAGATTTATCTGTCTCAAGCTTGTAGATTCTGTTGTGGTTAGGGTATTAGAGTATGGATGTTGATATCATAAGCTCCTTGAGTAACCAGCAGTGTTGTTTCTGTATTGAGTTCAAGATAGTTTTTGTCTTGCCATTTATTGCAAATAACAGAGCGGTCAACACTCCCCAGTCTGGGATGAATCTCCTGACTTACACAATAATTTCCAAGAAGGTGTTGAGGTCACTTTTGTTCTGAGGTGCTGGCATGTAATGTATGGTTCTTATATTTTCAGGGTCTGGCTTTATTCCATTCTTTCTGATAATATGGCCTAGAAAGGGTAGCTTATTGGAGAAAAACTCACACTTGAATGGCTTGGACACTATTCTATCATCCTGAGGAGTTGTGAGCACTATTCAGACATCTTGCCAGTGTTGTTCTTTGTATGGGCTATAGATGATTGGGTCATCTAATTAGACCATGACAATTTTTAATATGATCTTTAAACACTACATAATGAATTTAAGAATGTTATGAGAGCATTGATGATACCAAAATTTAGAGCTACACATTCAAAGCCACCATGGTTGTTTCTAAACGCTTTTTAGAATTTTTTGGGGCTTGGATCTGATTTGATAGTACCCTGCAGTAAGGTCAATCTTTATAGAGAATTGCGACCCCCTAGAGTATTGAGGAGGTATTCAATAAGAGTCAATATATACCCTTTCTTAATCATGAACTTTTAATGGCTTGGAAATCAGTGGTAAGGCCCAAGCTAAATTCTTGTTGGTCACAAATAAGACAATCACTACAAATTCAGTCTTAGGGGTCTTATAAACCTTTTTTCTGATGGTTTTTTAAGGTACTCCTTTAAGTTGTTGTATCCTTGTGGTGCCAATTAATATATAGGTCCTGCTTTGGGTAAGTTTCCTTGAAATCAGTTTCATGTTTACTGCCTCTACCAGGAAGAAGGCCTGGCAATTCTCCTGAAAGACAGAGGAGGATTCTTGGCCAAGCTTTTGATGTATAGGGTCTTGCTATTGGGGGTTCTCACATCCTTTAAATGGATGATCATCCAGGCCCAAGTGTCTCAGCTAATTTGCTGGGGTCCTTTTTCTCTCTGATCTCTGCAATCTTGACAAACATGTGATCCCTCATGAGAGTGTCAAGGTATGTAGGGTAAACATGGTGATTAGCTTTTCCTTATTGGATGATGAGGGTAAAACTCTCCCAACTAATGTGTGGGTTTGTCCCCCCATCAAATTGAGCCCTAACACTACATTTTATTTGGGTATAGGTATAATTGGGCAACCTAGGGTAGTTTGTTATATTCTATTTGGGCCCAAAGTGGTTTGGCTTCTCTGGTGACCGAGGTTCCCCTGTTGTCTGCCACAATAACTCTCTTGACTCCACTTTTAATTGTGGGTAGGTTCATGAGGTTGGCAAATTTCTTGTCAACAAGGGACTGGTCCGCTCCAGTGCCAAATAGTGCAGTGCCTTGGTATTTGCAAAAGCAGAAAGGATAGGTGAGGAGCTTATTTCCAGTTTAGGGAACAAACAGTATGGGATTGCTGGAGGGTGGGGGTTATTAGCTTGGTTGGCTTGCTTATTGGGACAAGTATCCTTCTTTGCTGATGAGCTCTTTTTTGCTTGTTGGTTGCAGGCAGATTATCAGATTTCTGAGCAGCTTGTTTTCCTTCCAGGAATACATCCTGGAGTTTCTTGCAGCAGCTCATATCAAACTGGTGTCTGATGTGTGTGGGGAGACCAGTGTAGAAGTCTAGACATGGTCCAGCCTCATCAAAGTTGATGGTGTCAGGGGCTCAGTCACATATGACTTTGTATGCCACAATGTACTCCCCAATAGTTTCTGTCATCTTAAAGGTCCTGATTTCTGTCATGATCACAACATCAGAGTCCTTTATGGCAAACTTCTCTAAGAAAACATTTTTGAACATGTCCCAATCTCCATTATGATCAGTGTGTTGTTTGAACCACTTGCTCACAAAGTGAGAGAGGGGCTCATTAACTTGTAAGGTGATTTCACTTGCCCAGAGTCTTTGGGGGGTAGCCCACTTGTGTGAACTTGTTTTGTGTACTTTGAATCCAGAGGTTGGCGTTGAAATGCAATGTCAGGTATTTCAGGTGGCTGTGAGCCTGAAGTTGGAGGTGGGTTTAGGACTCATTGCATGCTATTGAAGTTGTACTGTTTGACTGGTACAAGCATGTTGTTGAAGATAGTATATCCTGGGGGACGTCCTAGCCTTCTTCATATCTTCTCCAGCAGTGGGCAGTGCCATCTGCTGGATTCTTTTCTTTGGAGAAATTTTTCTTCAAGTTGCATAGGTTCGGATAACCTGCCTGTGGTACCACTGTCAAGTACATACTTTTTGGACTACATAAGATAAAATACATAGGAAAACTAAGAAGGGGATAGTACTTTATTTGATATGAGAGAAGAATAGTGTATAGTATCACAGGAAGTCACATCCTGTCCGTGTATACCATGGTAGTCATGGGGCTTGTCCAAGTAGAGTTCCATGTAGGGTTCAAAATCCCTGATCCTTATACAATATAGGGGTGCATCAATAGTGCCACCAATTACTCATCAGTTGGGATATTTCTTGGGGGATCGATTACCGAGAGGGAGCGACCTTCCATGTCGCGGTACCGGCTTGGATCAGTTTCAGATCATGGTTCAAGCCGTTATGGGTTGGGGGCCACGATCCCTAACCATCGCGACTGTTGAACTATGGGCATGAGACCTTCCGATCCTTTAAAGATACCCAACTGGATGCTCGAAAATAAATCGGGCATCGTAAATGATTAGATGTCGTGGGCCTGTTTGTTTAAAAATTAAATGTACCGCTTAAAGTTGTAGTAGTTGGTTTTTTGTATATAAGCTTATCGATTGAGTGGTTGGTGGCTATAACTGTGTTTCTACCTGCTATCAAGCTAAAGTGATCAGATGGGTGATTTAGTTAGGATCTGATTCGAGCGAGTTGGTTTCGAGTGGAGATTTGTATTGATACCTATTCATATTTCAAACTAGAATTTCAATCAAAGTGTGTGTGAGAACTAAACTCTGTTGTGAGACTATATATTGCTTGCTTTTAGGCTTTACTGGATTTTTTAGGATAAATAGGGCTTTTAATATATAGACTCGATTTCTCCTATGGAAGCAAGAGAGCAGGCGGGGTTCATTTATAATTTTTGGAGCATTTAAGTTTATGTTACTTTAGTATGGATTGATTCTTGAGGCATAGGAAGAAGACTGCTATCAAGCTTATAAACCATTAATTGGACGATATTTATTGCTTTTTCATGCTCAGATATAGCAGGTTTGTCCTTTAGGCTAAACCAAAAGCAATGTAAATATGAAAAGGAAGACTTCATTCGGGCTGCCTTATTGGATTTATCTGATATACCAAGGGCTCACATATCTCGAATGACGAAGCTACGTGAGCAAAAGATGTCATTTACAAAGCCTCAACTTGAAGTAGTAAGTTCCTGATTAAGAATAAAGTTAAGCCCCTCTATTTTAAACAACATTTAATCAGCTGGGCGAGTAAGTAAGCTAGGGCTGGTGTTAAGAGGCTTGAGCAGAATTTTGAGCGGGTGATTTTGATGGGTTGTTTTCGTGATGCGAGTCAGCAGTTGAATGGACCTTGGGAGAGCGAAGAGGGGTCGAACGCTGACCCATCATGTAATGAGAAGAAGGATCACCGGAATTTTGCTTGGACTTGGATTTAAAGGCAGGCCCAGATTCGCTGATGCTGGCAAGGGTGTCAGCGGCTCCATCGTAGTCTTCATCGACATATCGACCCATGCCTCGGGGATCCTGCTTTAAGGGGTCAGAGGGTCGTGATATATGAGGAGGGAGAGAGCGCTGCTTGTCATCGTGCATATTACGGATATCTGGAAGATGGAAGCCGCGATCATCATTCTGATTGCGGTCATGAATGGGATGGTGCATGGGGCGTGGTGGTGGAGGGCGACGGTCACCAGGGTAGCCGTGGTCAGGAAAACCGTGACGATCACCAAAAGGATTAGACAGCCCATGGTGTTGTTCATGACGATATCCAGGAGGTGGGGGGCCGCGCTGCTTGTAGAGGTCTTCATAATCCCTGCGATCGTTGTGATGGGGATCGTGATAGTAGCCACCGTCAGGCATGCGTTGATGAGGTGGAGGACGAATGCCAGGGGAAGGACAGCTCATCTTGCGCCCATCAGGTCCACCGGGGAGATCAGGACGCTTCATATGTTGACGGTACCCATGCTGTGACAGCGGTGGTCGGAAGCCATCATGGCCCATGTGATGGTCTGCAGGATGGCCACGGCCCACCATGGGACCCATCTCTGCCAGGCGGCCCTGTTCGTCACGCATTAAGTTTGGCAAGTTTTGGTTGCCACGGACAGTGGGTGAAGACAGTTTGCTGGGATGGCCAAGTGGCGCAAGCAACTCTGAGCCTGAAGTTGGGGGACGTTCCCCATTGCCCTGGGTGAATTGCTGCTGATTAGAAGAATCAGGATGATTCCTTACCAAGGGCGGAGGGACTGAGCCTAGATTTTCCGGCCTTGAAGGAAAGCTCTGAACACCGGGTGGAGGTCCCAGTGGGCCCTGCTAAAATGAGAAGAATTCAGAAAAAGTTGTACCTGGCTGAATTGCCCGTTGGGACCAGAGAAACCATTGTTGGGGTAGTTGGAAGGATTGACGTCCTGCGGCACTGGCACACTGATGGGTTAGTAGAATTCGCAAGCTTTATTACTTGCCGCCAGTCTGGCTGCTGTTGAGATAGGCCAGGCGAGCCCTGATGAGAGGATTATTGGGATCCAACTCCAAGGCGCGATTATAGGCATCACGCGCATCATCAATCTGGTTGTTACACGACTCGTAAAGCGTCCCAAGGTCATACCTGACAGTTAAATATAAACCCGCTTCAAACACTTACCAAACTTCAGAAATGTGGGGATTAAGTCTAATGGCCCTGCTATATGCATCCAGTGCATCCCGGAATTGGTTGATTTGATAATACAGAACACCAATCGAGCACCAGAATGTAGGATTGCGGCCATCGCGGTAGCTAAGCTTTAGTTTGAATCATGACTGTAACTTACACAGCCTGTTGGTAAGAGTCATACGCCTTATTGAATTTGGACTGGGCCATGTAGCAACGCCCCAAAAGGTACCAAGTTTGAGCATCGTTGTTATCTATGTTGCATGTGAGTTTAAGAGCTTTTAATGCGTAAATATATACCTGCTTCGATAGAAAGGTTCAAGTAGGATATGGCCTTTTCTTGATCACAATAGGGAGCACTCTGTTGATGGTAGAGCCATCCCAACTGTTGAAGGACTTTGGCATGAGCCGAGTTCTCGGCCAACACTCTCTCGTAGGCCTCCTTCGCCAAAACATACTACAAGGGCTAAGTACCTAGATAGAAATACCGCGTACCTCTTTTTGTTGTTCATAAACGTGGCCAATTTGAAACCAAATGTCGACTTCGGTCAAGGGACGAGGGGGAGCATGGAGAATGTAGCGAAAACACTGATAAAATTATTAATGAACTGAAATTAAAGGAGCTATACCTGTAAACTTAAATCAAATTTACTTTGTTGCTTGTATATGATGCCGAGGCGAAAGTATATTTCATTCCCTTTGTCAAATTTCGGTTCCATCCTCATGACAGCTGAAAATGCTTCTTCAGCATGATCAAGTGAACCATACCGGTCATATAGGATTCCAATACCATACCATAGCTTGGGATCCTTAAAAAATAAGAACCCTGTGAAAATATAAACTAACCTTGGGATTAGGAAGATGATACAAGGCCTGCTGGTATGCAGAGTAAGCTTTCTGGAGTTCATCCATCATCAAAAAGCAGTGGCCTAGAGCACCCCAAACCTCTCCATTGTTTCCATCAATATTTAAGGCACGCTGGAAAAAATCAGTAGCCTATTAACAGATGAGTTGAGTACAAGACTAAGAGCAAGATCACCTTTTGGTATTGCTCACGGCCACGACATAAAGTAGCTATTTTGAACAGGGCGGAAAATGAGTAGGGGTTATGACGTAGGGCTGATTCATAAGATTTGATGGCTCGCTCGAAATCAGACATTTGTTCAGCCAGGGATCCTGAAGATTTAGAAGTCATTTCGTTTGCTTACCTATTTGGATCCAAACGGTCTCGTTTTGACTTGAGAGCTTCTGAGTTAAACTTGTCATTTGTGCAGGTGGGTTGATGCTAGCCATGGAAGAGGGCACCTTCAGCACGCGACCTGGTTGAAAATAATTGTGGGATGGTGCCCCAAGCAGTGAAATAGTTTCAATGTGGGCGGTTGGGCCTATTGTGGAGTTTGAAATAGGGGTAGACAGTTAATACAAAAGCGCAACCAAAATATTCAATAGTCACACCAGGCTAACAGGAATGAAAAGAGATACTTGGTTGTGGCGGAATTGCCCTTCAGTTGCAACCCAAAATGAAACTATTTCGGAAGACATGATTGGGCTCCAAATCGGGCCAGTGGGGTGGCAAGCAGAAAATGTGCAATTATTCCTGTCCCTTCAATGCTAAACAAAGCTACCCCAGATTAGCATAAGCTAGCTTTCGTCAAGGAGGGTGGCTTGAAATTATCATACTTATAGGGTACCCTTATATGGAGCTAAAAGCTTTGCCGAAGGGAAGTTGATATAAATTCTAAATCAAGTCTAAATAAATCACCAAATATAAACTAATTTATTAAACATACTTAACTGGAAAGAAAGAAAAATTAAACTTTTGAGTCCACCAGCCTCGCTCACTTGACCAATCATAAGCGTATTGAAATTGGGGTTCTGTTCAATCTGGTTTTCTGCCTTGAGACTGAGCTAACCCTTTAAAGGCCAGGAGTGATGACAAGGGGAATTGAATTCTTTGCTAATGCAAGGTCGAATTAGAACAAACTATGGGACACCTTCTTGATCAATCAAACCCCATAAATTCTATATCAAACCAATTGCTGCATCAGTTTAATTTCTCTCCCCAAACCTGGATTCTCTGACAACCGCAAACTCAGTTCGCACTGCCTTTGTAAGCCCTTTCAACTTGTACCTCTTAAGTTTCGATAACAGTATCTTTATTATTGAGAATTGTAACTAAATTGGCTCTTGTTAAAGTGAGAGCTTCCCTTTTTAAAACGACAGCTCCTGGAATTCAACACTTTTAAATTAAATTTAAAACCCCAACTAGCTCTAATAAAAAATGATTTTGCATTGATTCGAGATTGTCCATCTTAAATATCTTATTTACGATCGACTTGTAATTTAACCTCGATACAACATAATTATTTTAAACATTTAATACAGTATTAAAATACAAATATCACCAACCCATTTTTGCTTCAAACTATAAACCTGTACAAGATGATATGGCAGCAGTTGGAAATAAACCTTTGAACCCCATTATAATTCTATTAATTTTACTATCCTAATACAGTGGTTTTAAAAGCTATGGCGTCAAGCAAAAACAATCCAGATTTAAACGAAATTAAAAATAAATGAATTTATATTGATTTACAATAGATTTGGGTTTATTTCAATTTCACTTAAATCTGAATTCATTTCGTTAAAATCTGAGTTCATTTCGTTTGTCGCCGTAGATTTTAAAACTGCTGTAAACATCCTTGACAAACCTTACTGTTCCTTCGAAGTACTTGCGTTTAAAATCTCCCATCCTAACCCATCTTTAAGCGCACTATTTAAAGGCTTACAAGTTAAACAACCTGAATGAACATTGCCGAATATTTAAATAGGGCTCCTTTAAAAGACCTTCTCTAAAGACTTCAAGTTGAGAAATATATCTGCTATAGAATAGCTTCGGTTTCCCCTTGAGTATGATCCACCAAGGTATACGCTTCGATCCGAAAATTCTCAAACCGGCTACTTCCCCACCCTTTCCTGATTTGATTGGGCCTTGATCATATCTGGCTTACGATTGTTTCTTATCCACCCCTTTTAGAGTTGGTGGAAATCTAATAGAACAGTTGGGCTAAGCTGCATGGGTTCAATAAAATAATTAACATCTAACCACTTGTTTTGCTTACATTGATATATATGGGTTATTATTTTAATGATTATGCTAAGGTGCCGGATTATTTTTCCTAAATAATCTTTCTTTTTTAAAAGCGTTAAACACAAATTAAATTATTTAAAAATATAGAAGCTCGTTATTTATTAAGGCAAATAAAGCATAAAGATCTATAAATATTTTATAAAAGCAGGACTAAAACATAGTAACTATTTTGAAGTATAGCTTCCCAAACTAAAAATAATAGTGATGAGTTGCATGGGAGGGTAATAGAAGCCCCAAAGCTATAAATGCTATTACCCTATCTTTGGCCCATCATTATTATCTTTAGTTTGGATTAGAAAATAGGGTTGTTGCTTTTGAAAGATGAATCACCTTATTTGAAATACACCCCCTAGTAAGTTGCCCAACTTCATGAACTTGTCCTAAAGCATCACTAGCATCTGCTAACTTTTTTCTCTTTTATCATCACAAGATTTCAAGTGACCAATCAACTCTGAATGCTCAGAAAGGCTCTGAAATGTTAAAGGTGGGACATATAACTTATTATCCTGCATCAAATAAGATAAATTAAAGTGTAAGTTTTTAATTACAAGCTCTCTTCTTTTAGGCCTAGGTAATCTTTCATAAATAAAAAAGATGCTTTTTGAGAAACAATTGAACCAGTTGTTGAAGGTCTGGATGTACAAGAATTCTTGCTACCGCCAAACTACTTAACATCCAGCTATTGCCTGATTTGGTGCCCTTCCAATATACTGTTTGGCATACTGAGAATGGTAACCAAGCAATATCACATGCCGATCCAAGTATCCAGTGGCTTGAACCCATCCCGCACATGACCAACCCCTAGGTTTGATCCAACTAAATCTCCACCACAGCCCAATCTATATAAGTCTAAAATATTATCCAATAAAAGATACTTCTCTTCTCTCCTAATTCCATATTTGAAGCCTTCCCAAAAGGCGCTCCTTATCACTGGTAGCAGCTACAGTTTTTTGACCACACCCATGAAAGAGAAAATGACTGACCAGAACCCGCCCACCTTCGCTCACATACTCAACCAGGCCACATCTCAAGAGACCTGGAAAACACACTTCTGCGCTCACAAAATTGACAGAGATATACCTAGTGGATGCACCGTATTTGAAGGTCTGGTCATGCCCAAAGCATGCGCCAAGATAATTCAATACAGTTGCTCTCTTCAACCACAAACAAACGCACAACCACCTATCACAGGTGAAGTTACCAACACCAAATACATTGGTATCAAGAAGTTCTTTGGGAAAAACAAAGAAAATGTCATCAACTGGCTAGACCACTCAGCTGCTAAACTCCACGCTAGCCGCATCCCCCATGAGAAATGGGTCCAGGAAGCCAGCAAGCGCCTTTAAGAGGCCGCAGCTAACTGGGTTGCCACCTGGGTTGGCTCATAAACTGACAACCAGCTTGACAACTGGGAAGAGTTCAAAGCGGACATCACACACAATTTCTGTGTCACTGAATCCCTTCAAGACATTGCAATACAGCTCAGTGATCTTCCTCAAAAGACCACTATCACAGCTTACGCCAATGAATTTGAGGAAATACACCACAAAATACAAAACCCAGCGCAAGCTGACAATGTATACACCAGAGCATCATTAATAAACAGAATGAAACCCTCTGTCACTGCCCTCATCTATCCAGAGGCCAACACATCCATGTCTGCGCTCATTGCAGAAGCCAAGCACGCGGAAAATGCGCAAACATGGAATATGCTGCACACAACAGCAATCACTCCTCAAACAGCAATGGCAGAGAAAACTCCAATGGCAACAAACGCCAAAACACCAATCATAGCAACGGCAACTCCAATTGCAATAATGGCAATTGCAGCCAAAGCGCAAACTGCTCCTGTTCCAAGAAAGAGGACACTGCCAAAGTTAACAATGCTGAAATAGAAACCCGCTATGAATCTGACCCCACATTCTCTGACCTCAAAGGTCTCAAAACAGAGGAACATGGAAAAGAGGAGGGAGAACAGGCTTAAGTGCCCCGGTCTCCCCCCAACTAGACAAGAAACTGTACCAAGGCACAAACTTTGCTGCTCACATCCCACATGTCCCGCAATCCTCTATTTTTATGAACGTAAAAATTAAAGATCACTCACAACTTCTTGTCTACCCATGCACATACAAATCACATACACATAAAATTTTATTTGAATCTTGTGCACAACACACCATGGTTAGCAAACCATTTGTAACCAAGTACAAAATACCAGTTGTCAAATCCAACTTCAAAAATGACAGAATGGCAGACAAATCAAAGGTTCTACTTGAAGGCAAAACAACTCACTTCAGAATTGACCTCCAAGGCATAAAAACGTCCATCAAAGGACTTGTCATGAACAACATAAACTACAACATTGTAGCAGCCATGGACTGGTTCACCTGGGTAAACCCCAGCCTATGTTGGAAAACAAAAACCATGGCCATCAACCGCAGCGGAGTCAATTTTAATATCCTCAAAGAACCCAATAACCTCATTCTAAGAGACACAGTATTTGTCCAGGTCATAAACCAAGACAACTCAGAACATCTAATCAAAGACAGTATCCTCCACATAATGAGGTACACTGAGTTCAATAACATACAAACAACCAAAATCCAATGTCCATGACTTGCAGCACTCCTAAACAAATACACTCATGTATTCAAGGAAGAGCTCACAGAGTTACCACCCAAATGGGAGATCAAACATTGCATCAACCTGTTTAAAGCCATGCCTAAACCTGCACATCTCTACAGACTCTCCCCCATGGAGACCCAAACCCTCAAAACCCATATTAAGGACAACCTAGCCAAGGGATTCATTTGCCCGTCTGAATCCCTGTGGGGGGCAGCAGTGTTCTTTGTAAAGAAAAAGGAAGGCACTCTTTGCCTAGTAAATGACTAAAGAGCACTAAATACAAGCACAGTAAAGAATAAATATCCCCTTCCACTCATAGAGGATCTGTTTGCAAGACTCTCTGGAGCTAAATTTTCCTCTAAAATTGACCTCACCTCAGGTTACAACCAAGTTGAAGTAAAAGAAAAATACATACCAAAAAATGTGTTCCATACAAAATTTGAATCTTTTGAATGTAAGGTAATGAACTTTGGGATGATGTCCTTTCTTCCACAGCTTAGCTCCACTTTTTGGAATCTAAGCATTAATAAAGCAATCAAAGCACATAATATTCTAAGTTTACTATAGGCTTTTATTATAGGTAAGAAAGGTATGGTAACCAAAAACTCCAGATCCTGGGCCAAGGTGGTCCAGGGCCAGAAACGCCCTGTAAGGGCCAACTGGTGAGCCCTACAAGAACCACCAAGAAGAGACCATTTGTTCCATCAGAAGGATGGATGAAGTTTGTGACCTCTGAATGCTGGTTCCAAAACATTACCAGAGCCCTCCCCAAGCCCCCTGTGCCCCATGGTATTAGAGTCAGCTTTGGAGGTGACCCTACTCAGTTCTAGGAGGCAGCAAAAGCAGTTGCCACAGCATATCCCAAAGCTGTGTCACTTCACCAAAGCCCAATGAAGGACTTCTTTGATATTGACTTTCTCTGTAAAGAGGATGCTGATCAGGCAGCTGAGGAAATCTTCACTCTTGAGATCACTGACCCCAAAGGTAAGAAAACCCAGAAAGTCCTATCAACCACCCACACCCGGTTCAATCAAGATACCACCCTCTTTATGTCCTTTGAGGCCTTGCCATTAGACATTCCCAGAGGGGAGGTTGAATCCCAGATCAAGGAAGGGCTGGCCAAGTATGGAGAAATAGTGCAGTTTGAACTGCTTAAAAGATCCTTACATGGGCCACCTGACCACACCAAAAGCCATGGCCATGATTAAACCCTTTGCAGATGACAGCTTGTCATCCATTCCCCGTTGCACAAATATTCTCAAGAAGGATTGCACCCTTAGTAGCAAGTTCAAGGTATTCCCTGAGCAAACTCTGCCCATCTATGCGCTGTGCTCAGCCCTTGGCCACAGAGAAGCCCTTTGCCCTAAAACCATAGCAGGAGTCCAGGCTGCAGAACAAGACACCCCCAAGGAGCACCAGAATAGTGAACCAACTGGGTCCAAATCCAATACTCTTGTAGCCTTGGCCTGGGGCACTATGGCTGAGTATGCAGTTGTAAAACCAATCACATCCCACCAGAAAAAGGCTCATGCTAAGGCTCAAAATTTGTCTCAGCCTCAACCAATCAAGGAGACAGAATGTGCCCAAGAAGAGGCACCTCATCCCATGCAAACACCTGCACATGAGA
Source organism: Entomophthora muscae (assembly GCA_014839935.2). Classification (NCBI taxonomy): domain Eukaryota; kingdom Fungi; phylum Entomophthoromycota; class Entomophthoromycetes; order Entomophthorales; family Entomophthoraceae; genus Entomophthora; species Entomophthora muscae. The sequence continues at coordinate 133,144 of QTSX02000167.1, forward strand.
CCCAGGCAGTTCATGACAATGTGGTTGATGAACCACTGGAAATTACAGAACTGGCAGTGCAGGAATCAATGGCCAACCCGGCCCAAGTTTTATTGGATAGTCACCACAATGCAGTGGCCCAAGAGAATTTGCTGCAGGCCCAAACCTAGGATACACCCAATCAGGAGCAGGTACCTTCTGCACAGGATAATGGAAGACCAAGACACAAGGTCCAAACAAAACTTGCTGCAGTAACTAAGCTATCCCCTTATACTGCAGGGGATCCCAAACAGTCCAGGGCACCCAAAAAAGCCAAAGATGCAGCAGCCAATGACAGCAGTGGACCTAAATCTAGTGGGGTCACTAATGTATAGTGGCTGATGGACCTCATCAATGGGACAAACTCTTCCACAGGATTTCCAGCCCTAGTCCCAGGCATAAATAGGATTTTCCTGCAACCTCAAAGCAGTACCAATTGGCCCAGATGTGCTAATGACTGCTTTGAGCAAGGCCAATTTATGGCCTTGACTCTCCAAGATATAATTGGACCATAAGAAGCTGCATCTGGATCAAAGGAGTTCACCATAGCAGCAGTCAAGCATGGAAGTAAATTGGTAACAAAAAAACCCGGGTCAAAGGACCACAATTTTTGGTTTATAATGGCCCACAAATTGCACCTTATTTGCTCCCATTGAATAACACATCCTGCATTCAGACCCTTTATACATTTCCCACAAAGTGCCGCACAATCCAAGGCAGGCCAGCAATTTAAGAAAACATGGCCCAGCAGTTAACACAAAATGTGAAAGCCACACTCTCAGCATATCTGTACTCACATGTGATATACCAGTTGCACTGAGGGCATAGCATAGCAATTCTGCACCCCAACTCAGCCACAAAAATAATAGATCATCCTGTAACAGACACAGACCCTCCAACAAAAAAATCCAGGAAGAAGGCCCAAAGGCTAATAGCCTGGATAAATTTGGATCAGCTATTAGTCTTTTGATCTACCACCACACCACACCAGACCCTAGATATTACATCCTATTCTTCTGGGGCGCTAACCCTAGGCATTGTCCCTAAAACCATAGCCTCATACAGATTTAGCCCACAAAACGTGTATCAGGCTGTTCAACAAAAAAGCACATGCAGCCAGCCCAAGGGAATTTCTGCCCAGATTGTTCTGGATCAGCATATTTCTATTATACTTACTGTCCAGTTTTGACTCGCGTTTCTGGAATCAAAAAAACAAAAAAATGCAGGCCAAGGGCCCAAATTTGTCTGGCCTGGTTTCTGGGATCAATAACAATTCAATCTGGGCTTGCTGGCATCCAATATCCCAAAATTCCTGAAAGTTATAGTACCCCAAATGGGATATATAGCTCAAAGTATGCCTCCCCTTCACAATCCTCCCTCTCACCCAAGGTTTTTCCCCCTGCTCTGAAGGCTTTCTTGTCCCCTTCTTCCTTTTTTTTTACTTTGTATATGAGAATTCAATCATTCCTTTTTTGGCCTATGGGCTTGTTGTACCAGTCAGAAATTTCTGGGCAACTCAAATAAATGAACTTTGGGATGACCAATACTCCCGCAACATTTGTCACTATAATAAACCAAGCGCTAAGCAGCCTCTCAAATACATTATGCTACCTTGACAATATCATTATATTCTCAAAAACAAAAGAGGAACACCTCACGCATGTCTGCAAGACACTCAATTGACTCACAAAGCACAAACTTTACACAGAACCAAGTAAGTGCCAATTTATGGAAAAGGAACTCCTGTTCTTGGGCCACATTGTCTCTGACAGTGGCATCAAAGAAGATCCAGAAAAAATAAAAGCCATAAATAACATGCAACACCCCACCTTTTTTAAACAAGTTAGATGCTTTCTTGGTATGGTAGCTTACCTAAGGAAATACATCAAAGACTGCAGAAATCTCACCACACCAATCAATGACCTAACCAAGGGTAATACCAAAAAGAAATTCATCTGGACATCAGAATGCGACAAGAATTTCCAACTATTAAAACAAGCTTAGATCAAAGCACCAATCTTGCAATACCCTAATAACAACAGGTGCTACAAGCTCAAGTTGGATGCCAGTGACACCGCCATTGGCGCAGTCCTACACATCTGCCAGCCAGGGCAGCAAGACTTCCTGCCAGTATGTTACAAAAGTAGAAAACCAACCAACTCTGAGCAGAGGTACCCAATACACAATAAGGAATTTCTAGCAATATATCACACATGCAAGAAATGGAGATGTTATCTAGAATGACATTTAAACACCTGAGTACTAACTGACCATAAATCCTTAATCTACTTCAAAACTCAGAACACACTTGCACAGCAACAAGCCAAATGGATGTCCCTGCTGGAGCAGCTCAATTTAGACATTCAATATAAAAAGGGGGCAGAGCTGGTCATGGCTGATGCTCTCTCTAGGCTATGTCAGCCAAGAGAGGATCATCCTTGTTGTGAATGCTGCCATTCACCATGTTTCAATTTCACCTTTGATGGGTTATTTCAAGGACAAATCTCTCTCTTTTGCTTTTGCCCTTCAAAATGAGGCTGGCTCCAAATTGGGAAATACAATTGTTCAATTTCCTGATCCTGCGCAGCTCACTTGCCCCACTCATGCTTGTGGCAAGTGATCCTACTGTCTATATACTTTTTTGTGGTAAAGCTACACAGTATATATTTCCAATATTTATATCCAATAAAATTAAAGTTCTATTCAAATTTTTGTCTTTGTGTCTCCATGTACTTTGGCACCTCTCTAGCACATCTCGCAGATATTATTCAATCAGGGCCTCAAGGTAATCACATAGCCTTCCCTGCCATTCTAACCAAGACTTAGTAAAAATTCAATACTAAGGTTAGAATTTCCTGTTGTGACTCTGTGCTGTGCCTCAGATCACAACAAAAATGGTGCTCACTAAAGGGGCTGTAAGCCCCTTGGTTATCCCTTTTGCAACCACGTTTTCAGGACCTTTGCCTCCTCCCATACAAGAGCCAACTTTTCCTGAAATTACCAGTCCTCCTATTGAGGAAGACATTGCCAACCCACCTATTGTCCCTAGTGTGCTGAACCTTGGAAATGGTCCCCGCCTAGTGGCCTACCCTTTGGGTACCCCTGACTTGGAACAATTCATGGCAGTAGCCCTTGGGTTAGCCCGTGATGGGACCATCCCTTGCCTCCAGCTTCAGTTCAGCCAAGCAGAATACTAAAAATTGATTGTAGCACCACAATTTCCACAGCATCTCCTCTCAGAGGCTGGCTCTGCTGAACATGTATTATCCTCCTTTGTACAACCTGCCTTAGCCCATCATCTAATGGTATTAGGGCTCCACATTCAGGAGATTTCATTGCTGCAAGCCACCATCACTCACCACTGGGATCAGTTTGCGGCCTACCAGCAGTGGATACATTTCCTGTTTTCCTTAGTATCAGACAATCAGCACAACTCTGCCACCTCCCATTCCTACTTGGTCAATTCAATTGAACAAATGTGCCAGTCCATCCCTGAGTACGTTAGATAGTGTCTGCATGAGTTTCATTAATTGGAACAGCCCTGGCACACCCAAGTAGATTCCACTCTGAATGCCTATCTTACCAATTTTGAACAACTTGTGCAGCAGCTCAACAAGTTCAGTGCTTACTCCATTGACCAATTACAGCAAGTAGCAGCCTTTGCTGCAAAAGGCCTCTGAAAACTTTGCAAAGAATTCAATCAAGAAAGGGCTGCTACCGTTGCTACTATTGCCAAACTCCAAACTCAAGTGAATAAACTGTCTACACCCAAGCCAGATGCCCCTCCTTCTCCTCCAGCTGATGGTTTGGCAGATAGAGAGCAAAGACTACAGGACACCATTCAATAGTTAAGAGCTTTCACTTTCAGTCAGGATTGCCCTACCAAAGCCCCTCAGCCAGATCCTCAAGTGCTTACTCTGATGACTCAAGTTGCTGAATTACAACAAGAGATCACTACCTTGTGTGAGATGATGGTGTCAACTGTTTTTTCAACTGGGATTATAGACAAAGATGGCTGTTGTCCTGGCTTGTCAGGAGCTCCCTGAATTTACTGTGCTAGAGAGTTGATAGCTCTAGCTAATGAGGTGGGCCATTTGAAACAATACTACTCCAAGCTTGATAAAGACGTACAAGAGATGAGTGAGTTAACCAATTAAGTGAATGTCAGTTTTTCTCCTTGCCTTTTGGTGGGCCTGTCTCTTACCTCTTGACTGGTTGAACTGTCCTTGGTAGTGACTGCCCAAGGCCAACACCTAGATGTCACTGAGCGGCAGACCACCCTAGCTAATGATACAGGAACCCACACTACTGAAACCTTGACTACCCTTGAGGAAAGTGTTTGCCAGCTGTGGGCCAGGCAGCCCCCCTCCAAATCTGAAGCAGAATTCTCCCTGCGCATAAATGTACTTGATAGCAATAATTGTGATCTGACTCCAGAAGCACATTTCAAGCCTACCTTTAAGCAAGTCTTTGACCCCAAAACATTGCCCATTGCAGCTTTCCTAACTATCTATGAAACTGCCATGAGAAGAGCTTCAGACAAGGTTAAGAAGGAACACATTCTGACCTGTCTGCACCTGACCTGCCAAGAGGTGGTAGTGCCAGAGCTGCCCACAATCAAGACCTGGGAAAATATAAAGCAGCTTCTGATTAACAAATTTGGGGGTGACCTTAGTTTGAAAGTGAAGAAGGACGCCTTCATGCACAACACTTTCAAACCAAAAGAGACCCTAGCTGAATTCACAGATAGATATATGGAAGGACAACAACTGATCACAAGTTGCCAGTTGACCGCACATGAAGGTTACATGGCTTGCACTCAAGCCCTCAAGGTTAACCAGCTTCTGTGTCTTCACTTTAAAGCTCATAAAGCCATGCTTTCCTCTCTGAAGAGCATAAAGACAAAGTTGCAGGATATGCACCTTACCCATTCTAGGGCAGTTGTGAGGAAGAATCATGCCGCCTCTACCTCTGGTTTGTCTTCACATGGGCCACATATCCTCACCATGAACTTGCAGAACCCTCCTTGACGCCAGGGTTGCCACAACTGTGGGAAAATAGGTCACCATTCCCGAGTTTTCACTAAACTTGGGTTGAAGGAGCTGATCCCAAAGAACAGGCGGGAAAAAAACAGTCAACCTAGAGATGGAGATGCTCTTGGTTGACAATTCTTCCCAGTCTCCTTCAATCCCCCCTCCATTGCTGACTCTGAGCCTGCTGACACTGAGGCTCCTCCTATTCTGCTGCTATTCCACAACATATCTGATGACTCTAATATGGATGATTCTGATATAGAAGATCCTGATGCCTATGGGTATTCTGTCCTGGCCATCCCTGAAACTCTTGCAGTCTCTTATAAGCTATGTTCTGGAAAAACTACTACAACTGCCAAGCCTCTGCCTGAAGCCCGGAAGTTGTCTCTTTCCCATACCTCACTCAAGTCAAGAGATCCCCTGTGCTTGTTGAGTCTTCCAAGGAGGCTGCTGAGGTTTCTGATGCTGTGTTCAAAAACGTTTCAGTCTTTCTTCCTCTCCAGGATGTCTATAAGGAGTTCCCAGGCTTGAGATGCATGATTGAGAAATAGGACAAAGATCATGAAGAAGCCTAAGACATTCTGGCTGCTCTCCCTCTCTTTGGGTGTACTATCACTTGTGTGAAAATATCCATCTAAAAGGTGAAGGTTAAGGCTGTCTTAGACATGGGGTCTCCTGTTAATGTTATCACCTCAAAGCTTGTCAAGAAGCTCAAACTTTCCCCCGACCTTAACAATCACCAGTTGTATGGCACAGCTGGGCTATCCATGACCTGCACTATAGGAGCTTATTCTGCTCTTCCCATGCAGTTGGCAAACTACTCTTGGCTGCGCCTGCCATTGTCTTGGAGAATGAGAGCTATAACCTCCTAGTTGGTACTCAATTCCTTAGGGAATATAATGGGATCATCAACTTAAAGGACAGCTACCTCTCTATCTTAGGGTAAAAGGTCCCTTTGATCTTTGAAGAGCCAGTTAAAGTTCCTGGGAAGCGCCTCAAGACATGTGCCTTAGAATATCCCACAGGTGTTTTAACTTTAAAATACTGTACCCATTCTACCAACATGAAGTGTCCTCCTATGGCTTGTCCAGCGTCTGAAGGGATTCCTCTTTTGGCTACTTCTGCTTTAACCATTCCTCCTGGATCTCAGGCTATCCTAGACTCCCAAATATTGTATGAGCTACCCAAGTGTACGTTCCTAGAGTTATACTATCCTCCCTCAAAAGGGCGCAACAAGCCCTATCTCTGTTCAGGAATCTTGAATGTCTCTCATAAAGACCCTGTCCAATTGCTGGTTACCAACTTAACTGCTCTCCCCATAAATGTGTCTAGAGGGCAAGTTGTTGGCTATAGCAAGTTTTTGAATGCCCCTGATTTACTATCCCTACATCCCTTTGGTACGTTCCAGGACTTTAATTTACCTGAAGACAAATCTCAAGTCCTATCCTTGTTCACTGCGCAAGACTTTCCACAACTATCCCCAGTTCAACAGAAAGAGGTGCTTGACCTCCTGGATCAGTTTTCAGATATCTTTGCTAAAGATAGCACTGATTATGGTCTGGCCAAAGGCGTCATTCATCAGATTGATCCTGGTGATGACCCCCTTCTGTTCTAAACTGCATTGCTGCAGTTGTGTGGAGGATGCTCAGGTGTCTAAAGAGCTCAAACAACTTCTAGATGCTGGACATATTGCTCCTTCCCAAAGTCCATGGGATTTCCCCTGCCCATACTAAAAAAGAAGGATGGAGGTCATTGTATTGTGATGAACTATCAACAATTGAACTCTTTAACCAAAAAGATTCCTACCCCTTACCGCACATTGATGATGCTCTTTTCTGCCTTAGAGGTTCCAAGCTCTTTTCTGCTATGGACCTAGCCTCTGGGTACTGGCAAGTTCATCTCTCTCCCAAGGATAGACAGAAGTCTGTGATCATCACTTCTGAAGGATTGTTTGAGCCTACACAAATGCCACAAGAGCTCTGCAATGCCCCAGCTACTTTCTAACAAGCCATGGACTCCATCCTCTGTGATTTGAAGCTCTCATGCGTCCTAGTATACTTAGATGATAAAAGAGTCTTTAGTGCTACCTTTTACAACCACCTGGCTCATCTCAAGGAAGTATTTATAAAGATTCAAGAAGCTGGTCTTAAGTTAAAACCTTCTAAGTGTACCTTCTTCAAGGAACACCTTGAATACTTGAGACATGAGGTGACTCAGACTGGAATTTGCCCCATGACTAAGAAAGTTGAGGCCATTGACAAAATGCTTCCTCCCACCAACCTACAAGAAGTTCAAGTCTTTCTGAGCATGATGGGATACTACAGACAATTCATCCCCAATTTTGCTGACACTAGCGAACCCTTGGTCCAACTACTGAGTAATGTCCCTTTCAAATGGACTGCCAGCAATCAAAAAGCCTTTGAGACCCTTAAGCAAAAACTTAAGGAGGCCCCTATCTTAGTATATCCTGACTACAATAAGGAATTCATCCTATATACTGATGCCAGTGACCTGGCTATTGAAGCCATCTTGGCTCAATTGGATGATGAAGGTGTGGATTACCCTGTAGCTTATACCTCTCGTGTATTGAATAAGAATGAGAAGAACTACAGTGTGACTGAGAAGAAGTGCCTTGCTGTGCTGCATGCCATCAAACAGTTCCGCCATTATGTGTATGGCACCCATTTCATGGTGGTTACTGACCATGCTTTGCTCAAATGGTTCCAACAGCTTAAGAAACCAGAAGGACAACTAGCTAGATGGGCTCTCTGCCTACAAGGGTACCACTTCACTGTGCTGCATTGCCCCAGAATTCAACATCAGAATGCTGATGGACTATCCAGAATGCCCATCCTTGCTTTACACCCTGCTGAGGCTGACAGGCTGTATAAAAATATTGGATATCTCTCTTTATGGGAGAACAAGATAAAAGAAGTTTGAGTTGACCTTTATAAATTATCCAAAGACATACTCATTTGTGACAATCAGCTTTTCAGGAAAGTACAAGACCACTACTTGCCTTATATAAGACCTAGTCTTTGCCTTTTGGTGGTGCTCCAAGCTCATAAAGAGACAGGACACGGAGGCATTGCCAAGACTTATGCCTGGCTCCAGAAGAATTACTTCTGGGAAAAAAAATTTTATGCTGATTCCAGATGTTATTTATAGTTGCCATGATTGCCAGCTCTGATGTCCTAAAGCTGCTGCTCATGAGTTCAAGCTAGTCCCCCCTCAAAACGCATTTCACACTGTCAGTATTGACGCTGTAAGACCTCTCCCTTGCTTCTGCTCTGGTTGTGCTTTATCCTAATTGCTGTTGACCACTTTAGCAAGTGGGTAGAAGATTGCCCTACTAAGGACATCACTGCCAAGATAACTGCCGCCTTTCTGCTGCAAGATGTGTTCTTTTACCACAGTTGTCCTCAAGTGTTGTTGTCTGACAATAGGACTAACTTCAACGCCAAGCTAGTAACTTCTGTTATTGAAGCCTTGGGGTCTCACCAGTCTTTTTCTGCCCCCTATAACCCTTCTACCAATAGGGTGGTCAAGTGTGCAGACTCAACTCTGGTTTCTATAATTAGTAAACTCACTTAACCTTACACCGTCAACTGGGATCTACACTTACCCGCTGCTCTCTTTGCCTATTGCCTTAGCAAGCATTGTGTCACCAGGTATTACCCTTTTGCTATGCTGTATGGTTGTGAAGCCACCACTTTGTTGCTCTTGGGGCCCCCTACTCTCCTCTGATAAGGCCATGAACCCTGATGACCATATCAAAGATCTAGTCAACCAAATCATTGATATCCAGGCCTCTGCCTACACGTCAGCATATAAGACCAAGATGCTTGAGCTCTCTCCTAACAATGCTGGATAATCTCCCTTGCCTGAGTTCAACATTGGGGACCACGTTATTTACTATCAGCATAGAGTAGGAGGACACTCTCACAAACTAGACTTGTTGTGGATTGGGCCCTTGGAAGTGACCTTCAAACAAGGATCATAGTATACTGTAAAACTCCTCTCTAGTGGTCAACTGTTTGCCTGTGTGCATGCTAAGTTCCTCTGCAAGTACCACCCCCCAAGGCTGATCTAGAGGGGGGCAATGTTGTGAATGCTGCCATCAACTATGTTTTAATTTTGCCTTTGATGAGTTATTTTGAGAACAAATCTCTCTCTTTCACTTTCTCCCTTTGAAATGAGTCTGGCTTCAAATTGGGAAATTCAATTGTTTGGTTTCCTGATTCTGTGCAAATCACTTGCCCCACTCATGCTTGTGGCAAGTGATCCTACCGTCCATGTACTGTTTTGTGGTAAAGCTACACAGTATATATTTCCAATCTTTATATCCAATAAAATTTAGGTTCTATTCACATTTTTGTCTTTGTGTCTCCACATACTTTGGCACCTCTTTAGCCACGTCTAGAAGATATTATTCAATCAGGGCCACAAGTTAATCACATAGCCTTCCCTGCCATTCTAAACAGTACTTAGTACAAATCCAATCCTAAGGTTGTGATTTCCTGTTGTGACTCTGTGCCGCGCCTCAGATCACAACAATCCTGACCACCTGGACCCTGAATGGCCAAACCTATATAATACTGAGTATAAAACCAAAGGGAAAGACCCCTCAACACATCAGCTAACCCACAATAAATTAGTAAGGAACAAAAAATATTTCCATGTATCAAATGGCACTGTATACCAAATCATTAATGACAAACATGTTCCCTACATCCCACTTGCAAAAAGAGTGGACACCATATTAAAACATCACCGTCTAATAGGACATACAAAGGCTAAAATCTATACCTCACATTAAAAGAGATAGTATGGTGGCCCAATCTTAAACAATATATAATTGATGTTCTTAAAAAGTGCACAGTATGCAAGAAATACGCCAGCACAAAGACTCCCCAGCCAACAGTTAATCCAGTACCTGACTCTGAACCATTCAAGGTTTGGGGACTGGTTGTAGTGGGCCCCTTCTCAGAAACTAAGACAAATCAATGTTTCCTAATTGTATCCATTGATTTTGCTACACACTGGCCCATCTGCTGGGCAACAAAGGACCACAAAGCAGAAACAATAGACCAATTCATTAACAAAGCAATTATAGCTGAGTACAGCACTCTAGATTACATCATAACTAATGGAGCAAAAGAGCTATCAGCTCACGTAGTAAACAACAATTTAAAAGCAAAAAATATCAAACATTCCAAAAACTTGCCCTACAGGCCACAGGCCAATGGCAGAATTGAATGCCTAAACAGCAGCCTCATCAGAATCCTTGAGAAAATAATGGATGGCAAAGCCAAAGACACACATCCACTATATGTGAAACATGCATTATTAGTATCCTGGGTTTGCACCAATCAAGGAACATGCTAATCACTGTTTGAACTAACATACAGATACAAACAGAGATAGTTACCTGCAACAATCAACCATATGTAAAGATCTCCCCAGGGAAACCCCTCACAGTAGAACAAGTACCAAATCTACAACATATACACCTCAAAGCTAAAATAGAAGAAATAAAAAGGCTCAAAACACAAAAGGTAACCTCTACAGAGAAACCACTTCCCATCAACTCCCCCATCTGGGTCCTGGCTGCAAACAGAAAGAAGCTAGACTCAGTACACAGGGGACCAGGAAGAATCATCAAATACAGACCAGACAGGAACACCTACCTGGTTAAGTTCCAGGGCGCCAAAGACCCTGTCATCAAAAAGTACCACAGATCTTGCCTTTGCCTCAGCAAAGGAGAACACTCAGCTTGGCTAGTATCAACTAGCAAACTGCTCCAGGAACATCAGGCGGCAGCTGTCAAGACAAAGCCCCCTCCTGATGTACCAGAGTAACTCCTTAAGGGGGTGTATGTTGAGGATCTGGATGTACAGGTATTCTGGCTACCACCAACCCACTTAACATCCAGTCATTGCCTGATTTGTTGCCCTCCCAATATACAGTTCAACATACCAAAAATGGCAACCAAGCAATATCACATGACTGTCCAAGTATCCAGTGAATTGAACCCATCCTGCACATGACCAACCCCTAGGTTTGATCCAACTAAATCTCCACCACAGCTAAAGCTATATAAGTCTAAAGTATTATCCAATAAAATATACTTCTCTTCTTTCTCAATTCCATATTGGAAGCTTCCCCAAAAGGCGCTCCTCATCAATACTTTTAAGTTTATCTGATTATAGAAGGCTTATTAATCAATTTTCTGAAAATAAAGAGTCATGTGATAATATCTGAGATAAAGAAAATGATAAAATTAAGTATGAATGCCATGACTTTTTAAATACTAAAGTAAATCCTTATAATGAAATAGCTGTTTTTATTCAAAAAAACAGCTATTTATTTTGATTGAACCACTGCTCACCTTTAAATTCTCTTTATAATCTATCACTATAACACATGTCTCATTATCCAATTCACTTATACCTTTTTGTACTCTTTATTTTGATGAACATAAAAATCTTGATGCTGATTAATGGCTGTTAAGCCAGTTTTTATATAATCCAGCAATGGTAAACTTTTAGCTCTATACATTAGTTTTAAAATCTATGACAACAAGCAAAAATACTTTGTATTTGAACCAAATGAACTCAGATTTAAGTGCGCCCCAAGTTGGGCAAGATTAGGATTCAAATAATCCACGTTTTTTGATGAGCTGGAAAAATATCAACAATAAACAAAATATCCCTGACACATAGTACAAAAATATATCAAACATCAAGCAGTGCAGTTCAAACTACAAACAAGACAAACTCAAACATCAAGTGAAATGGATTGATGCTGCTCCAGAATGTATTATAATCCTATCAGGATTCAGATGAGGCACCAACAGAAGGACCAAAATGGAACAAAAATAGAGCAACATAGAAGCAAGATTTCAAAAGTACAAAACAAAATTTAGTTGCACAATATGTGTAGTATGTGGAGCCCAAGATATAAAATCAACAGTTTAATAGCCAGTCAACAGCTATCTAATTTAGGAACAGAGGTGTTTTATTCATTTTTATGGCTCCTTATTTGTCAATAATAATTTCAAGAACTTTCCAAATCTGAACTCATGATTACAAATTTTTTTTAAAATTTCTACTTTTAGTGATTTTTCCTAGGTTTTATTTTACAATGATTTTTACTAGCAACATTTTTGACATCACAAGCAAACAAGCCAGCAGCCAAGCCAAGCCAGCTTCACTGGAGGCAAGGTTCAGGGCGTGGAGGCACCTGTTTATACCCAAGCCTTTGAGGCAGGTAACAAGGAAGCCAACCTGTACTTGACCCCTGACCCTTATGTCTTTGACTTCTTTAGTAGTCATATAGTGTCTAGCTCTGCCCCTGTTCTTGTACCCACCCCTGCACAAGCTGCCTGCCAACCAACCAATCAGGCTTCAGCTTCAGCTCCTGCGGCCCAGTGCCCCAAACAAAAAATTATTACTACCCAAATTCTCCAGGAAATTGCAGCACTAAACCTACAGGGTCTGTCATGAGACCAGATTGCTGCCCAGTTGCAATTCACCCAAGCCATCATAATGCGGGAGTTCAACAACCTAATGAACAAGGGGAATCTGATCAGGACAGCTAAGAAGCCAAAAAAGGCCCCTGAGTCCCAGATAACCAAGGCCTACCCAATAATGCTTGACCTCCTCCAGCGGGACCCAAAGCTTCTCCTAACCCAGGTCTTCAAACAGCTTGCACACCATAACATATGGGTCTCCGCGCATGGTGCAGCTCTGGATGCACAGAAAGGTGGCTTCCATACGGGTTCTTACCAATTTTGCTGGCAACCAATGTGATGGCGCTGAGGATTGTCTGTATGATATTGACATTGAGCCAACCCTGGTCTGATGCCTGACAAGTTTGTCAGATGACATCATTTTCATCTCTTACTATAAGCTATCCATAGCTTTTGACAATTTTGGCGCCCAAGTAAGAGTCACCACACAAAAAGGGAGGAAGAAGGTCAAGAAGGGGACATTTATTAGTGTATTTCTGGCTGTTTCAGCCAAGGGTTTTGCCTACTATTGGACAAACCCAGATTTCACCAATGGCTACTTGTACAGCCACATTCTTGGTAGATTACTCAACTCCTGGGATGGCTTGAATTCAAAGCATCAGGTTTTCTTGAGCCACCAGATGGAGGGTAGCTCCACTGCCCTTGAGGTAATTCAGGGACGTGGGCACCAGGCCTCAGTATACCCCGCCAGCCACACAGACATCCATCTGGCTGATGTTGTCTTTTTTAACATTGGATCCACACTACGGGAGTACTGCCCTCAGGATTTCAACAACCTCTATCTTGGGGTCCTTGATCATGATTATATCTTTGGTTGCCAAATGATGGCTTGTTTGCCCAAATTGTCTTTCATGTGAGTATAGGCAACCAATCACAGAAAGACAAGCACATTCCACCCTGCACCACAGCTGTCTACCAACCAATCTAGCCAATGACAGACAAGGAATACAACAAGTTGTATATGGCAGGCATCACAATAAATCTGATTGGTTCTACCCCTGCCAACACCACCTCCACCTGTCAGCTCCTCCTGCCCAATACTAGACCTCCCAGGCCAGCACCACCTCAACATCTTCTTTTCTTGTGTTATTATGCCTAATAGGCATCACTCTTCCCCTTGCACATAAACTTCTTACCACCAAAACTTTTGCATTTTTATTATTTTTATCTAAAATTTCAATTATTTTTTCTCTTTGTTTTTAGTTAGTTCTATTATATGTTCAGCTTATTTCTATAAAATCATATTTTTACTATGCCATGTATCTAGATTCAGAAAACAGTTATTTTTAACTCTTTAAACAGCCCCTCATAAAAGAATTAACAACAATTTGGTGATCAGCTAAATTTAAATTAGAAAATTGTATGTTTATTGTGTTTAGGCACAGTTGTTGCTGATCTAAATTCAAAACCTTAGTGATAAACTTTAAGCCAATCAGGAGTTGAGTGAGAAAGTGATTTTTGTGACATAAAGGGTCATTCAATAATTCTGATGCATGTGCGCCAATTAATCTGATTGGCTGAAAGCTTTTCCATTGTGTGCCATTGCTGCTATGGCAAGTTGAATGGGGAATAGTGCTAACCCAGAAGCTGATTAGGCACTAGTCCACCAATAACTCACCATAGCTGCAATAGCGCACAATGGCAAAACAACCAACCAATCAGATTAATTAGCGCACAGGCATCAAAGAGTTATTGAAATTCCCTTTATATCACAAAAATCACTTTCTCACATGGCTCCTGATTGGCTTAAAGTTTATATTAAGGTTTTGAATTTGGATCAGCAACAACTTCCTCTAAAAAAATAACCATATAATTTTCTAATTTAAATTTAGCTGGTCACCAAATCTTTGTTAATATTTTCACAAGGGACTGTGTAAAGTGCCAAAAATAATATGACCATTATGGAAGCAATGCCAACACAAAGCAAACAACACATATTGAGTTAGTGTAAAACATATACACAGTGAGTAAAAAATAGGATTATGTAGTAAATGGGAAAACAAACAGGAATAAACAAAGAGGCAATAGTATCAAAAAACATAGTTTATTGGGGTAAAAGCTATCAAAACATATTCAAAGGTTAGTATAAAACAATGAGAGAACTCAAAAACTTCTTAAATATCTTGACCATGTGATTGCTAAAATAAAAGATATTGATTGCAAGGTCAAAGCAAATGTGAAGTCTATTGTCTTGACTGGAGACAAAATTGAAAAGGTGTCAGCAAAGGTGCTTATGATCAAAATTCCTGACACCCCCCCCCCCAACAACAATCAAGCACCTTCTGAACATCTAGAAGACTGTTGTAGAAGGCCTGCAGCTTAAGGACTACAATCTTTCTGAGCTGTCTGTATGAGTTGACAACCCAGAGATGTATGCACATCTAAAACCTGCCAAGAGGGCCCATAAGGACAATATCAAGAAGTCAGTGCAACTGTTTGAGGCAAAGAAGGCCAAAGCTGCAGGAAAGGGAATCACAGAATAAAATAAAAATATTGAGTAAAAATTCACACATGCTTATGTTTTTTTTAGAAATAATTGATGTCATAGTTTGGAAAGTTATGTCCCCATACATTCCAGCAATGTTTCAGCCAACTTTGGTGACCATGTAGCAACACAGTTAGCCTTATGTTCTCCTGTTGTGTGTGAACTAAAGGGTTGAATTAATGATAAATTCCTGATGTCAAGAGATCCAATATCAGAATTGACACATGCTGACAGGGCATATGAGTGGGCAGTTAATGCCTACACAGATGTCCAGTTGGTCCGCCTTGACCCAATTTCCCTCAGTGGAGTTTACTGTTTAAACTCCATTGAGCTTGTCTGGGACATCCTGGAGCGCTCCTGTGATGACTGTACATCAGACCCTCTTTTACCCACAAGGTGAAACATGGGTATGTCTCTCCTTGTCTTCATTGAGCCTCTGGGCTACTACTGGATATAAATTATTCCAGTTATTACTGTTCCTTTTCCCTTCTCCTGAACATTAATTATATGCAGGAATAATCCAAGTATAAATTGGATTTATCTTACAATAAAGATACCCATTTACTACTATTATCTACTACACTTTGAAGCTGGTCTCTTTAACCTCCAAAAGACACAAGCACCTATCCAGACTCTCATAAGACTCTGCCTTCTTGTTGCCTTCACTACAAAGGTAACAGGAAGATATCCCTGCCATACTAATAAGTTAGAGTTAGTATTCTAGGCCTGATCATAAGTGCATTGTACTGTTTCCTGAACCAGCAGCCTAGTACTTGTAGATTTTCTTGCTCCTTTGATAGGAGTCTCCTCAAGGTTAAAACCTTTCACACCTCTAAACCATTGAGCACCATACATTGGTGCTCACTACGGGGGCCAGTTTGCTGTACTCCTTTGTCAACACCATCCTAGCCTCTGTTAGTGGGACTCACCTGCTTTACACCCCCTATCAGCACCATGGTGGCCTTGAGATCAGGTCACTCTTACAGTCCAGTCAATAGAACTTCCCAATCCACCGCCAGAGCCAGGGCTGGCTCTCCTTCTGTGGGGGAAACTGTGGTAAGTTTGACTCCCTGGTGATTGACTCCGTGATACTTGACACTTTGTCAAGTACCAGGGAGTTGAGTGCTGCATATGTGAATCTATTAGTATTTTTGGTTTAACTGATTTTAAACTAATTTTTACTAGTAATTTAGGGGTTTAAAACCAAAAACCAAGGTTAAATTTACTCAAACCTAACTCTGTTTAATAATTTGGTTAGCTAAAATACTAATTCAAGGGGCAATTTATAACTAAATTTACTAATAGAAATGCAAAAACCTGTGTTCAACACTAAAAAAAGTGGTCAGTTTGACACTTTTTAAGCCAAATTTTAATTTTTTAATAAAATACATATGTGCTTATATAAAGTTCATTATTTACTATTATATTTTTTATTATTAGTGTCCATAGTTGTCAATTAGGCTCCCAAGCACCACTATACTGGATTTAGTGGTATATACATTAATCAAATACCCCACTTGTTTTACATTATGTCATTCCCAGGTTTGTGGCTTAAGTGGTGCCACATAAATTAAGCCCAATTTATTAAGAGATTTCATATGTAATTTATAAAAAAACAGTAGCTTGGCATCTTCTTTGTTCAACTCTATCCACTTGCCATGCAATTGGTTTTGGATTTAACTAATCAAAGGCTTGGAATTAAGGCTAAATTAATATGTGACGCACTATGAGCGCCACTTAACACTTTAACTTGGGAATTAGTACAGAGAGCTTCTTAACATCTTAACCAACACTATGGTAAATAAGTCACTCCCAGCTCCTCACAGCATAAATTAAACACTAATAAACACCTTCCTACTCATTTACTTTTTTAACTTATGTTGTATTTTTTATTTTTGAGCATATGAAACTGCCTTGCTTTTGGGTTAACTTTCAAACCTGTTTTAAATTTAAGCAAGTTTTATATGTAAAAAACATAGTAAATTTGATTTTCTGCTTGACTCTGGCATACTTGACAGTGAAAATTCAGCTTTTCTCAGCTGATTGACAGTGCCAAACTTGACATTTTACTATGTTTTGATTTTTCAACTCCCAATAAAAAAATTTCACATAATTATTTTTTTATATTTTTTTGCAATTATAATCTACTACTTTTCCTGCTACTCTCCATATAATTTATATATATTTTTTATTTTTAATTATACTTTTACATTGATTTAGCACTAAAATGTTATGCTGAAGCTAACATCTTTGATGCTTCATCATAAATTCACTTATTTTCTATGTTTTAACCTTTATATCTATACTTTGAGTTTCTATTTTGCTTTTATTTACTTTTTTATGTTTTTTCTTGATAAATAAAACTTTATTTGCACCCTTTTCATTTAAATTTTAATTTGCTTTACCTCTGTGTTTTATATCTTTCACACTGTTTTATTTACAAAACTAAACTTTTCTTTAGACAGATCAAACAAGAACAGCCAACAGCCCAAGCACCAAGCCTCCAAGGGCTCCAAAAAAACTTCCTCCACTCCCAAGTGTGCCAAGAAACCTGCAAAGGCAAATTCTCCAACCCCATCTCCTCCCACTCCATCTCCTCTTACTCCTCCACCCTCCACCCTCATCTTCCACATCCCCTTCACCTTCCCCTAAAAATTCCTCCCCCAATAAATCTGATGGTGATCTTACCAACCACTTCTTTTACCACTCAGAGGCCAACTCCAAGCCCACCATGGAGTAACATACCAAGAAGTCAAAGGCTGCCAAGGAGCCCATCTCTTCTTCTGGTAAGAAAAAGGAGGCATCTAAGCAGGCCTCAAAGAACCCTTCCCCCTCTTGATAGCTCTTCCCCCCTCCCTCATCTGATCCTCAAGATGAGCCTGAGGAGTACTCCAAGAAGTTCAAAGCTTTTGGTCACGTGGCTTGGGATCCACTGGCTATCCACAATATATGCAATGTGGACAGAGATTTCAAAGTCCCCAAGTGCTTCCCCTGTTGTTTCCTTATTATGTCAGTAAAGGGAGGCCCTGGATATGTTGCTGACAATTACATTTTTAACTGTAATAATCAAAAGCGCGCCACCAAGAGCAAGCACTTTGTCTGTGAGGATAAGACTTGCAGGCCCCGGCTAAACACCAAGGGCTGGGAGCAAGTAACTGCCAAGAAGAGGGAGCACTCTTGTGAGCCCCCAATCATCTTATAACCCGGATGTTAAAATGGTAGCTTGTCCAGGTGATCCCAACATCCTCTCACCTCCAGGCATCTGATCTGGCTATAAAGGCCCTGCAGCATTTAAAACCCAACAATATCAAGTTGGTGCCAACTCAAGAGCAGTTGGTTAAGTTCATAAGCAATAAGTGTATTGCCGCCAATCCCCCTCCCTCTAAGGCTTTGGACATCCTCTTGGAGCTTACACTCACCCACAAGCTCAAGCAGCTTCTGAGTGGGGAGCGCTTCCTCCTCCATGATGATGGTCCTTCCACCAAAGACCACACAATCTTCTATGTCACCCAGCAGAACCTGCTGGAGTTAAAAAGGGCTTCAACCTGGCTAGTTGGTTGTACCTTTACAACTTGCCCCCAGATGTTCAAGCAGCTCTGGTTGATCCATGCCCAGATTGACATCCATGTGATTACACTTGCGTTCTTTCTTCTTCTTGGGGCCACCAAGGCCATTTACACCTGTGCTTTTACCATCATCTGCCAAGCACTTTCCCTCCTCCCTGACAACAACAATGCCAGGAAGACCCCCTACACCTATGCCAACCCTCCTACTGCTGACAAAGACCAGGCCACCCTGGACTTGGAGGAAAAGGTAAGACTGAGAGCTCTAGGGCCTCACATATGCATCATGGACTTTGAGCCTGCTCAGTTCAATGAATTTGAGCAGCTGTTCAGCAGAGAAGTGCAGGGGTGCCACTTCCACTACCTTCAATCAGTTGCTTGTAATGTACAGGCCCATGTCAATCTAAGTAGGTTGAGCTGGAAGGACACTTTGGACACCTGCAAATTTGCGCTTGCACAATTTAGTGCCTTGGCTTTTTTAAAGCCAGAGCACACTGCACAGGGGTTCAAGGTTCTCTCAAAGGATCCTTACATAGTAAAGCACTTGTAGTTCAAGCCTTTTGTGACAGATCCAGGTCCAACCAGTCAAACTTGCTATTATCTTGCCCTTGAATCTTATTACTGTTACCTTGCTATGACAAAGCTTTGAAGAGATTTGCCTCCAGGGAGAAAATTTTGTGAGACAACACTTTATTATCATATTTCCAAGCAGCCATAATTTCAACACTCTTCTTCTCTCTACTTATTAGCGCCTCAATTTCATGATTGGCTCTGTCCTTCACCTGTTATAAAATTTCATCAAACCCTAACAGCAAGTTCCAGGAGTCCCATGCATAAACTCAATTTCCTTGTGCAGGGGTTCCCTCTTTGGCAAAATAGTCAGAATATAGTTCTTCAAAAGCCGCTTTCACTTCTACCAAATATTCCTCAGGTGCTATCTTAGAGACCTCCAGACTTGCCCAAGCCTCCTTGAGTGAACTGGTAGGGACTTCCTTCATAACAGCAGCGGTTTCTACACAAAGCACCCCAAATTTTGGTATTTTAAATGATAGTAAAGAAGACATGATAATTGAAAAAGTAGTTGAGGGGATAGCATCAAAATCAACAATATATCTCTTTATTTAAAATTTAGCTGTTTTTGCTTATATACCATTTGGGGCATATTTGGCTGAAAACCCCTCCGGTTCCTGAATCAACCTATGATTCATATCACATGGTCTATGACATTCAATTCATCCAAACCTAGATCTTTACCTAAAAAATCACCATTAATTCTCAACCTATGAGAATTAACCTACAATGAGAAGGAGTCACCTGACGCCATTCATCTCAATGTATTAATTTGGCATGAAGCTTTCTCAGCTCTGGCACCAAAACCCTGTGAAATATACACATTCCAAAACTCAGCTATCAATGTTCCAACTGAGAACCAGCTGATCAAACCTGTATTCCTAGACATTCTTGCCTTTATTTAGTTAACGTTACATTTAATAGTGTTCTTGCGTTTTGAAACCCTGTTAAAATGCTTTGACACTCAAACAAGATACCACCACAGTGTTTTTAAATCCAAATTTGGGGGTTTACCTATGGTTAACCTTAACCCAACTTCTTGAAATAGTCAAGGAAATTGAATAATATAATTAAATCCTCATTAATTATATTGCAGTGTATCTTTTAATTAACCTTCT
The DNA here is from genome assembly GCA_014839935.2 of Entomophthora muscae. NCBI lineage: Eukaryota > Fungi > Entomophthoromycota > Entomophthoromycetes > Entomophthorales > Entomophthoraceae > Entomophthora > Entomophthora muscae. Next base: position 153,465 of record QTSX02000167.1, read on the forward strand.
TGGTCAATTAACTTGTTTTTGAGACACCTAGTCTCCAAGATTGATTTGGCCAATCTTGCCTTCTGTTCTTTTATTGAATATAGATACTAAGTTTTTAGGAATCTTTATCTGAAGAATTCTAGCCAAACCTATCTACATAAAACAAACAGCAAAAACAGAGCAGCTTTATATCTCAGAGTATTTATTTGGCTAAATACTTAACAGTTGACTGTCTACAGTCACACCTTTCCTTGAGTACTTTGAGCCCCAGTGGATTGGGAAGGTTGTCATGCAGAGGCAAGGCAAGGCCTGCGCCAAGGCCAGTTGGAACGTTTATCAGGTAGTCATCAACAGGGAGCTCAAGATCACCTCAGTGATAGAGGCTTATCACAAACACCTCAAGGCCAACTTTGGGCTCCACCCAAAATTCAATAAGTTTTTCTCCCTCCTGAAGCACAAGCAGGAGAAAACCATCTCCAAGCTGTGTGACTTGGCAAACCGTGTCCCCCCACCAAGCCCACAACCCGCTCCATCCTATTCACCAAGGCCATTTGAAATGCAGCCAAGCATAAATAAAATGCCTCAGAGATCAAGCAGCAGCTTGAGCCCATTGCAACTGCCCTCCTGGAAGGGGCTAAAATGAAGAAGGGGAAGAAGGGTGAAGAATAAACTTGCTTGCTTGCTCGCTTATATGATTTTTACTTTTAACTTTTAACTTTTTTGCTTTAATTCTTACTTTTTAGTTTTGATCAATTAGTTTCTAGTTTTAATTTTTCTATTTTTTTGATTTAATTATATAGCACTGATTATTTTATGTATACATGGTAAGTTTGAGATGAATAGTTATAGTTGAAAGGGAATGGAATATCTTAATTTTTGTTAGTTTCTTAATAAAACAAAAGATATTCACATTTATACTTATATGAACTATATCAAATAAATATTAATATTTCTTCATATTTTTATAACTTTTATTTTTGTGTTTATGTTTATTTTTGTCTCATAGAAATTTTTATGGTAATTAAAAATATTTTTATAATGAAGAGTGTAAATTACATAGTAAATTGAGAAAGAGTTGTATATTTCTCCTTTTTCTTATTAGTTAAAGTGCACTTTTTATTGCGTTTTTAAGATTTCTGGAGTCAGTTTAGTATACCATAGCTGTATAGTTTAAGTTTTTATATTAAAAGTTTCCAGTAAGTCAAGATCTGTTAATTGAAAAAGTGCCAATTTCCAGTTGTTGATCAGGGAAAAAACTGAATTCTCACTTTACTATAGTGTCAAGCACACAGGAGTTGAACTTATCACAGTTGCCTTCTGTGGTGGACCCAAGTCCTGCCTTGCCCACTCCTGGTCAGAGACAGGCTTCTGAGTATGAGCAATCTTAGAATGTGCAAGCTTTCAGAGCTTTTTTCTGGAGCTTCCTTCTATTACAGGCCCTCCAGGATGGTCAGATTGATCAACACCCTCAGAACCAGTTTGCTCCACCTGAGCAATTTTTACAGCAAATTACCAATGAGCCCATCCCTGAGCTGCCAAGACTCACACCTTACCTGAACTCTTTGTGGACCCCAAAAGAACACATTGCGCCCCAGTTCATTCCTGAGGTAGACCCAGTCACTTACAATGGTGGTACCAGTATCACGCTAGTAGGTGACCCAGATCTTTCTGTTCTCCAAGACAGTCATCTCCACCAGGAGCTTCCCCCCTGTCCATATGTTCTCTCCTGTCTTTTGGGAGTCTAGTGAGACACCAGATGGAACACCTACCCAATGTGAGGGAAGTTCTTGATGCCTTTAACTACAGCTAACCACTGGAGCAGCACATGGTGAACAACCCTAGTAGGATAGGGTCCTACCTGACAGGGGTGATTTACCCTTGCTTGAGGACTTTATTCAACCAGGTATCTGACCTGGCTGAATCTGTCTGTTATCAGGATGAATCTATACAGAGAGTAAGAAATCACATGTCTGCTGAGGTTACTGACCATATCTCAGTACTAGAGAGAATTAACTCTAGATTGGTGCAGATAGCAGCTCTCTACTGCAAGGTATAACGTAACATAGCTCTGCTAGCAGACCAGTATAATAGGTTTGTCTCCCAGAACTATGAGCTGCTATACTGTGCTTTCTGTGAAGTGATCCAGTCAGACTTACCAAGAGTGGCTGAGACACTGGGTGAACATCAGAGTTCTCCAGTCAGTAGTCCACAACTCCCAGGACCAGACTCAGGACTTGTAGAGTCTTAATCAGTACTGTGAGGAGTAACATAGAATTTTGAATACACACCAAGAGGCCTTGGGACACCTTGACCTCAACCTTGTGAAAGTTGAGAACACACTGGGTAGAGTGTCAGCAGCAGGAGATACCACCATGGGTATCCTCACTGACCTGGATGCACACACCTCAGAAAACTCCTCCAAGATCACTAAAGAGACTGAGGAAATCACCTGACTGGCCATTCAAGGAGATGATCACCAGGCTGAATTGAGAGACTTGAGATAAAACATATCTACTCTCAGTGACAAGCTCAGCAGGCTCAATATCTATGAGCCTGAGGGGAATGCTCCTTCTATAGTAAGGAGTATCCTTAAAAATGATACCTCCAAGGCTACAGGGGCAAATCACACTCCCTTGGGAACCCGGCCCTTGTACACTGAGGATTCTGCCCCGGCAGCCCAGCCTCTCAAGAGAGAGCCTCTCTCTGAGGAATACCCTGCCCTACGGAGCAACCTTCCAAAAGCCTATATGACTTGTATACAGAAGTACTACTACACTTCCTCTACTGACTCTAGTGAGCTTTTGGAGGCTGAACCCCTAGAGAACATCAACCTGCCCTCTTTGCTAACAGAGGTGACTCACCCTACTCCTGTGATTTTTTCTGTTTGCGCTCTAGGCCTTGCAAGCCTAACTCCATGTTCAAGACCAAGTTTGGTAGAAACTCTCTCATTGATGTGAAAATGTGACTCTCTATCTTTGAGCTGTAAAACCAAGGATTAGATAAACACAAACTGGGTCTGGCCTGCATCTTTCTCCTTGATGACCCTGTCATGGCGGCTATCTCACAGTACTTGCCTTGACCCTACAAGTACTCAGATGTGAAGAAAGAACTGCTTAAGGTCTTTGACTCAAAGGCAAAAGTCTAAATTGACATGAATGATTTTCTCAAGTACAGATTAAGAACCTGGAAGACTACCCAGATGAGTTCTGTCAGATGGTAGCTTGCCTCCTGCCAAAGGATCTTATCAATGTTAATGATGCCAGACAATCTCTCCAGAACTCCCTCCTGTCTCAGTTCCCAAAGCTTTGGATAGAATTCTCTGTCCAAGTGAATGGGCTAAATGACCTGTCAGAGATAATGGATCAGGTGCACACCCTCCCTAACCTCCAGGCTCAGCTAGCCAAATACAGGACTGAGGGCTCCTCATTGAGCAAGGTGTTCTACATTACCCCTGAAGGTGCTTCCATGGAAAACCCCTACCATGAGAGACCTGGGTATGATGAATGCTTCACCTTCAAGGAGAAGGGCCATGTTCTTAAGAACTGCCCCTACGTTAAGGTTTTCTAGCAGATGAAGAATATGGATAGCAATAAGCCCTTTTCTAAATTCCAGCAGAAGCGTCCTGGTGTGAACATAGTTCTCCAGGAGGAGGAGCCAAAGGGTCATGAAAGGTCTTATGGTTCAGACTCTGATGAGTCAAAAAACTAGAGGGTGATAGATAAAGGGAGTCTCCATCACCAGAGCCTGAACCTCCCTCTACCATAAGTACTATCTCTGAGGGCATATTTTCCTTACTGTCTTACCCTGCGCCTGGTACAAAGGGTCCTCCTAGAAGATCTGAGAGGCTACAGGCTATACACGCTCTGGCCCAAGCCATCAGTACCACTATTGAGAACCCCACATCAAAATCTTACCTCCTCCAGAGTGTAGAGTCTAATGACACTGACTCACAAGATGATCTTGACAACTCCAACACCTTTTTGAACATTAATGTTCCTTTGCCCTTAAAGACCATCCTGAAGGTAGTACCTGGGTTGAAGTCTTCTCTATCTTCACTAAAAGAGGCTCTTAAACCTCAGGGTATTCACGCAACTCTGCCTATGGATCTGCATAATTCTATCTTGTGTTCATGAAATTAGATTGAAGTTACTTTATTTTATATCCTCATCAGAGTAGTGCTAGATACAGGTGCACCTACCAACATCATATCATCACTTCTGGTTAGAAGGTTAGTATCAAAACAGCAGGCTTGATCTGCCAGCAAGGTTCCAAGTAAGCGGGTTTGTGACCCACAATCCAATTATTCAATCACCCAAAGCCAAGTTAGGAAAGCAACTCAGATTTCCAAAAACAATAACATGAACAGAAGTTGATCCCCTCCAGTGGGTAACTTGTTTTGGTGCTTGACTCATTACAAGGATCAAGCCACCCTCTTCATCATCCAGCTGTATGATCAACACAATCATGTTCCTGTTATCCTTGATTCACATCAACTATATAATCACTATCTATCAATAAAGAAAATTATCTAGTTTCTAAACATTTTTCCCTTGTAACTCTTCTAAAACAGCACAGTTACAACATTAGGATTTCTTCCTGACAACTTGTACGCAGAATCCTTCTTCAAAACTGTTGTAGAATCCATCAAATCTAATGGTGCCTAATCCAGTGTCTCCTTGAGATTTTGTGAGCTGGTGTAACATACCCAGCAGTTGTACTGGAGAGTGAGTCATATGATATTCTCACTGGTACAGACTTCCTCAGGACCTACCAGACTGAGGTTAGCCACTTGCATGGACACTTTTCATCCTGGGTTATAATGTCCCCCTACTCTTCAAGGTTTCATCAGATGCATTTATGGTATCTAAAGAGAAGGTAGACAGACATCATGTCCATATTCAGTATTCTCATGGTGTCTTGGGCTTGCCATACAGATTAGCAAACACCTCTGCCAAGTCCCTTCTAACCTATGGTGACAATAAGAAGGGACTCAATCTGAGGTCAAATAATCTTTTCAGGATTCCACCAAAGACCCAAGTTGATGTTGACACAGCACTATACATTGATCTTCCACCTGACCTACACCTTGAGGTCAGTAGTATCAATGGTGTCCCACGCAAAGAACCCCTAGCTGCACCTGGGATACATGACTCAGCTGCACAAGAAACCTTGAAGGTTCTCTTGCTCATTTCTCTGAGTACTGAGATGAAGGTCTCTAAGGGATAGCATGTTGCTGTCCTTAGGATGGGCCACAACAAGTATTTTGCAGCTATTCATTTAATGGGTGGTCAGGAAGAGCAGGTAATTACTCTTCCTAACAAGCCCCTGGTGGTAACTATAATCCCTTGAGACAACATGGTTGGTCTGACTGAGGATGAAAAAGATTCCTTTGAGACTCTCCTGGAGGAGTTGAAGGATATTTTTGCAACATCCAATGAGAATCTTGGGTGTACTACAGATGATATATATAAAGAAAATTGGAGACGCTGAATCCATATCCCAGAGTGCTTAACAACAATCACCAAAAAAATGAGGTAATAGGACAAGAAATTCATAAACTTGTTACTGCTGGGCTCTTGGTACCATTGTAATCCCCTTGGGCCTCCCCACTTCTTCTGGTGAAGAAGAAGGATGGAACCAGCAGGGTGGTGATATATTGCAGGAAACTGAATCTTATCACCAAGAAGGACATGTATCCCCTGCCTAGGATTGGCAAGACCCTAGAAAAACTAGGTGGGGTGAATTACTTTTCTGTGATGGATTTGCTGTCAGGATACTGGAAAGCTCTAATTTTGGATGAGAATCAACAGAAATGTGCCATAATCACTACCAAGGGCCTTTTCCAGCCCACCAGAATGCCACAGGGACTGGTGAATGTGCCTGCCACATTTCAACAAATGATGGATAATATATTTGCTGATATGAAACTTAGTTGTGTACTCATCTACTTGGATGATATTAATGTACTTTCCAAGACATTCTCTGATCACTTGGAAAGCTTAAAAAATGTGTTATTAAGGATTAGTAATAAAGGACTGAAACTCAAGGCGCCAAAATTTTCTTTCTTCAAAGAACACCTTGAGTTTTTGGGTCATATTATCTTGTCTGAAGGGATTGCGCCAGTACCAGCTAAGGTGGATTTTATAGCCAAACTCTCATCACCCACTGATGTATGTGGTGTGAATATCATTTTGGGAATGACATGTTATTACTTAAGGTTCATACCAAGCTTTGTGGAGATTACTCAACCATTATTACACCTCCTCAAGGATGATACAGTATTATGTTGCTCAGAAGAATATGACAAGGCCTTCTTGGCTTTAAACAAGATCCTTAAAAGCAAGCCATTACTGGCTTACCCAGACTTTGACTGACCCTTTGTGTTGCACACTGACGCTTCTATGATAGCTGTTGGAGCAGTGTTGTCCCAGAAAATCTTTTGGGGGAGGAGCACCCTATCTCCTACCATTCCTGCACTCTCAACAATAATGAGTATAACTATTCTACTACTGAAAGAGAATCCCTTGCCGTTGTGTATGCTATAACAGAATGTAGGCCTTATCTACATGGGACTAGATTTGTAGTGGTTATTAATCATAGCTCCCTTACCTGTTTGAAGAACATGAAGGATCCAGAAGGTCAACTGGCCAGATGGGCAGCAAAGCTATAGAACTCTTAATTTGAAGTGGTAAATAGACCTGGCAATAAGCATGGGAACATGGATGCTCTATCACACCTCCCTCTTGTAGCTGCTCTTTATGTCAAGCTGGAATTTGTTTATGAGTTGATAGGTCAACCAGAAAAGTCAAATGCCCTGGCTCCTGGACTGAAGACTGTTCTTAGGAAACCCTCAATAAAGACTAAGGTAGAGAAAAAAACTCTAAAATTTTTGTGGAGAGGTCTATCTATCCTATGTCAGGTGTTCTGAGAGATTGAAGAAGTTGGCTGATTTCTACAAGAGCAAAGGTCAAGATGGTACCAGATATATATTATACAATGAAGGGCTATGTGTACCAGGAGAAACTGACTTCTGATGTAGATGATTATGTCAGCTCCTGCACAAGGTGAGCACAGTTCTGTAGGAAGCATCCTCCTTATTCCTACAGGTTGATCTTACCTAAGTATACTTTCCACACTGAGTATAGATGTGATAGGACCCATGGGACTCAATCCCACCTCTAGGAAGAACCAGTACATCCTGGTAGCCATTTACCATATGAATAAGTGGATTGAGTGTGCTGCTGTTCCAGGTCCTACCTTGCAGAAAACAGCTAGGTTTGTCCTGACAGACATCACAGCTTGCCATGGTTGTACAAGTGTCTTGCCAACAGACAATGGTAGCAACTCTTTTAATTCTATCCTGCCAAAACTGAATGAACTCATGGGAATAAAAGGTGCTTCTTCTGCTCCCTACCGCCCAGAAACTAATGGTATGGTTGAATGAGATAATGGCACCCTGGTAGGTAGTCTCAAGAAGCTGGTAGCAGATAAGCCCTCTTCTTGGGATGACTACCTCACTTGTGCTGTCATGACTTACAGGGTTACCTCCCACACAGTAACTAAGGAGAGTACCTTCAAGCTTCTGTATGGCAGACAAGCTGCACTCCCAGTTTACTTAGTCCCTGTTCCATCCAAGGCTGATGAGGTGAACTATCCAAAGGATGTCCTTGAGCTTACAAGAAGTATTGCTGCTCTTCAGGACAAAGCCTTCAAGAACCTTGTCAACTCTTGTATACAATCTTTCCTTACAGACCAGGATTCCCTGCTTCCCCTTACTTGGCTTGAGGTAGGTGAATGAGTCATCATGTACTGTGAACGCCTGGGTAGGAAATCTAACAAGCTACAGAGCCTGTGGACTGATGCTACAACCAAGTTTCCAGACTTGCCCGCTAACATATCTTACAATACACAGGGGGTGCTTGATGAGTCACCCCTTGACATGTCTAACAACATGAACCAATTTGATGGCAATCTTGAATGGCAGGCACTTCCTCCTAATTAGGAGCGCTACCAATTTGACCTGCTGATCCCCGCACAAGTTATTCCTCAGCTTTGAACCTTACATGGAACATGCCACTATGCCACCCCCTTGTGGCCTTGTGGCTTTCCCCATATGGTCTATTAATTGCAATATTCTACAATAAACAATACCTTATTTTATTTGTTCTTGTCCTTTCTATTAGACTGTTGTCTTCCCCAACTCAAATACTGAATCCTCATTGGTTCAGTTGCAACACTAAACCCCATGAGGTCCTAGAAAAGACTAGTATAAAAATATGCACTATTAAGAACCTTTTGCATGGAAACATCCTTAATAGGGTACATGCTAAGTACCTTAATAGAGCCCCTATGGATGAAAAGCCTACTGGGGTAGAGCTAGCTTCACCCATTCATGGGGGGAACTAAGACTTCAAAGTCATGGTGTGGATTTTCCTTTCCTCTATTACTAAAAGATAAAAAATAGAAAAAATAAAAAGACAAAAGCAATATAAAACAATAAAAAAGAAATTAATAAAGAGAAAAAACATTTTATTTCTTCTAGGAAAGAACTTTGGCTCTGGCGCGCAAAAGATCTGTTTGCATCAACTGCTTATGTAGCTGGCCTAGATAGGTAGCAGCTACTCCTATCACGTTAAGATCTCTCTTCAGTAAGGCCACTGACGTATGAATGTTAACAAAGAGTTAGGGCCACTGCAGTTTAATAAGTCTGGCACTGGATAATGAGGTTCCAAAGAGAGCAATCATGGCCAGCTGCCAGCAGAGTAGAAGCTTGGCTATCTTCCTGCCTCCTGTTTTGGTAGCCAGGATATGTCAAGCAAGTGTTATGTTATCAGGTCAACCTACCTCTGCCTCTATCTTAGCCTAAGCATGATGGCATAGCACCAGGTAAAGACCTCTGCTATGTAGACACAGAAGGAAGATGTCTGTGGAGACTTCTGGGTTAGTATACCCCCAGATCAATTTCTGGGCAAATATGAATTTCTCCTCAGTTCCTCTCCCTCTACCTGTTTGAAACTTGTCAGGTAGACTTTGCTCAGGTGCCTTCCTCATAGCATCAGCTATGGACCCAAATTCCTCCAGAATGATGTCTGCCTTCTTGGGGTGGTACTTAATGATGTGACAATACAGTGCTTCTCCTCCTATAGCTTCTAGTAGGCCTTCATCTATAACATTATAGCATTGGTTATTAGCCAGGGTGACTGCCTTAAGATTGAATTCCTCTATGGGTTCATCATCTACAGCCAAGTAGATATTCTCTAGAGAGATGTGTTTAAGAACTATGAGACCCAGCACTGCTATCTTAGAAACTGGTTTGGTAGTTTTAGGAAGTTAGTAAAAAATAAGAGGAATTCTTACATAAGTAAATTGAGGAAAGATTTTGGGTGTCATCTTGAATTTACCCTTAAGCCCCAAGGAGCTAGCCTTGTGCCTGGAAGCCCTTACAGGTTTGGGAACATACTCAGTATCAGAATACACCTCCTAAGCTGTTACTTTCTTTTTCTCATCTTGAGTGGCATTCTTTGTTTCTCTAGAAGGTGCTGGTACCTTATGCACCTTGTGCTTAGGGATCTCATCTTCATCTGAAGATAATACTTCCATATGGCCAGAACTGTCTGTTGATGGGAGTTATTAGTGATGTGGTAATTTTATGGATTTCTATCTCTCTTTGGAAGCTTGGAATTCTCATCAGTTGGATCACTAAAAGCCTTGGCTCATACACTATCCTTTGGTGTCCCTAGAAAAAGAAGATTGGTCAATGAAATAGGAATAAAATATTCCTTACCTCTGGAAGCTGCTGGTGCATCCTGGGAGGGTAGACTACTTAAGTATTTCTCCCCTGCACCAGCAACAGCTTTGTTGCGTAGCTCTGCCTTGCTAAATAATAAAAAAATTAGGAAGACAAAATCCCTGTGTAGCAAGGACTTGAAATGCAATGCACCAATTTTTTGCATACAACCAAATTGTTGTGTAGCACACTGTCATTGTAAGCAGCGCTACACAACAATTTACCTCTGTGTAACAAATGGGATTTTAAATCTAAACTTTTATGCAGTAGCAATGCACTACCTGATGTATGCCCTTTTGGTGCCAGGTAGCTGCTGCCTTAGTTGGTGTCCCCCCAAAGTCCTCTTAGGTTGTGCGGCCTTGGGCCTCGCTGTAAGGCGCTGATTTTTATGTGGTTCTGGTTTGCTTTTTTGCTCTAAGTGGTTGGTTGGTGACGTTCTGATGTGCTGGTCTCCTGTTGGGCTATGCCCTTTATCAATTTCCAACTGTGTTGCCTCTACCCTCTCCTGTTGCTCCCTTCCAGGGGTTGAAAAAATTTGGTGTGTTATCATCCTCCAAGGTTTCTATGGGAGATTGCTCATTTTCATCTGGTCCCTCCAATTGGTTTTGGGGTGATAAATTCTTGAGGCCTCCATTGCCATCTGGGTTCTCAAGTGCACCTTCTATGATACCAACTAGTTTTTCTTGGGTGTCAGAATTTACTACCCTATTTCTGGTGTAGCCTCTACTGGTACCTAATCCCTGCCATCCCTGCATGAAGGAGAAGATCTCATTATCCTCATCCACCAGCTTCTTGTGCTTCTGGTTCTCTCTCCTGAGATAAGTATTCTCCTATAGTAACTCCTCCAGAAAAACCTTGAGCTCTAGGATATTATCCTTAATACCTTGAGTTGTCTTATGGTACCTGGTTCAAAAGTAAGACATAGTGCAGTCATCAGCTTTCTCTTCCCTTGTGTGATCTTTTCAAGAGGGGGATGTGTGATGACTTTACATCCTACCCTCCTTCACCCACAAGGTAAAACATGGGTATGACTCTCCTTGTCTGCACTGAGCCTCTGGGCTACTACTGGATGTAAAGTAGTACAGTTATTCATGTTACTTTTCCCTTCTCCTGCACATTAATTATATTCAGCAATAATCCAAGTATAAATTGATTTTCTCTTCTTACAATAAAGATACCCTTTTACTACTACTATCTACTGCACTTTGAATCTTGTCTCTTTTATCTCCAAAAGACACAAGCACCTTACCAGACTCTCATAAGACTCTGCTTTTTTATTGCCTCCACTAAAAAGGTAACATGGTTATCTTCCTACCATACTAACAAGTTAAAGTTAGTGTTCTAGGCCTGATCAGAAGTGCATTGCACTGTTTGCTGCACCAGCAGCCCAGTACTTGTAGATTCTCTTGCTCCTTTGACAGGAGTCTCCTCAAGGTTAAAGCCTTTCAAACCTCTAAATCCTTGAGAACCACAGGTCCCATTCAAGAATATACCAGAGATGGATCAAGCTCATGCAGGCACTTGCTTCTGTTTCCTGGTGGAGCATACACTCTCTCCCCTGCTCAAGAACTTTTGGGGTACGGTGGCAAAATTGGCTTTTGCAAACACAACAGCCCCCAAGAAAACCAAGATCCACTTGGCAGACTTTGGGCTGGCCTTGAGTGCTAACAAAACATAAGTGCCTCTGGCCGTAAGACTATCTTTTCCAAAACTAAAGCATGAGAAGAAAATAAGAGTGGCATTCAACAAACTATGTGACTTCATGGAGGCCTTTGTTGGGCAAAGGCTCTATCTTGTGGTTTATCTCAGGTTTCTATTCTACTTTGGGATGGGCACTGACGTTGAGGACCTGGATGGGGTCCTAATTGGGATTGAAAAGGCCAGACTATCCCTGGATGGGGTCCTAATTGGGATTAAAAAGGCCAGAATATCCCTGGATAGGAAGAAGGTCCCCCTGGGTTACAACTCAGTGGACCACACAATCCAGGACACCCTGGTCCTGGCTGGTATTTACAGGTTTGCAGCCCCGCCAGAAAAGCTGCTCCTACATTCTCATCTAACCATGTTACCTTTCACAAGCCGCTGATAATACTTCAATAGCAATTTATCCACTGTTTACAGTGTGGCAGTGGAGGTTGTGTGCCACCTCTGTCACCAGGTGGTTACATATCAAAGAACCCACTGCAGGAAAACTCAATAAAACCTCTTTAACAATAAATTTATATTACAATTTGTATTTTTTATTTTCTATAATATTTCTCTTATCATATGTGTTCAAATAGCAATATAATATAAAAAATGCTTAAAACAAGTATATAAATTTTATATTAATATATTTATTAATAAAACAGCATATATACTCTGAGAACTTAAAATTTTACACTTTTGATTTAGGTTATATACATTAGTTTTAAAAGCTATGGCAACAAGCGAAAATACTTCAGATTTAAACAAAATGATTTCAGATTTAAACAAAATCCAACTCTCAGGTTGAAATATACACTCTGTTAACAGGTTTATTGGCGTTAATGAGCAAAATGGGTCAACACAGCAACAAAGTACTCACACGCAAAGCAAAACCATTCAAAATATAATCCAAAATACATGGATTCACAAACAAAATGGTGTGAGTTGACTTTTGGTGTACATATGTTTACTATGTGAATTGGTGACAAAATACACCCAAGCAAGGTGAGTCAAAACTCAAAACAAAAACAAAACACAATAGCAACACACTACATAAACAAAATCACTCACGCAATGTGTGCAATGGATTGTAATCATGAATGATACCAAGGTATCTAAAATAAGACAAGATCTGAAACATAAATTTTAAAAATATTGTGTTGGGTGTTTGAATTTGGTAGTAAAATCTAGGAAAATGTGTGGATTTTTTTGAGTATTCTAAAATGGGTGTTGTAAAACCAAAAACAACTAATTAATAAATAAAAAAATCTATAATTGGGATATCAGGTGGGTAAAACTCTAATTAAATATCCATATTCAGATAAAAGCAAAAATTAAAATTAGGGAGTAACATATTTGATATTTATTTAGTATTTTATTAAATTCTCAAAATGGAAGGAACACAACACCAGAGTACCAATACACCTGTTGTGCACCACAGTTGTGGTTGCCCCTGCGGGTCAAAGAATAGAGTTAGTGCAACCCAAGTGCCTACTCAAGGAGGAGACAGGAGAGGAGAGTTCCATAGTGATGCTGCACTGATAAAGCCAGTTCAAGCAGCACAAGCTGCTAGGGTGCAGAGCATCAATCCTTGGGTCCCAAAGCTGACCTGGAAGCCCACCAAGGTCACCACTACAAAGAAAGTTAGAAACAAGGAGGTAGAACTTACTTCATATGTGTTTGACGTTGTGTACCAGCAAGAGTTGGTCCCATCAGCCATGCTGGAGAAGGTGAAGCCTGTACTTGACACTAGCTATGAGCCCTATGTCAGTGATGGCAATCAGGAGGATAAAAAGGAGCCCAAGTTCTATCAAACCAATGAGGGACAGCTGTTATAAAAAGGTTGCAGCCTTCTATACCAAGGTACCCATGCCTTGCAAGCCAGTCCCTGAGCAGGATCCCAATTCAACTACTCCTGCTAAGTCCACCCAGAAGCCCATCCCTGACATCAAACACATCATTCTTCTTAAGCTAATGTGTGAATCTGGTGACTACAAGGTGGCTGTGGCCATTGTTGGAGTGAATCCCAAGTAAGCCAGCAAGACCTTCAACAAGTTCATTGATACTGGCCGAGTCCTTGCCGCAGAGAAATCCTTGCGCGTATCAACCATGCTCACCAAGGAGCACAAATGGACAATCTGCCAGTGGATAACCCAGGATTGCCATCTTGAGCTGGCAAATATACAGGCCATGGTTAAATCTACTTTTAGGATTGAGGCCTTAATTTCCTTCTATTATCATTTGGTCAAAGGAATGCACTTTTCCTGGAAAAAGCTCGGGGTATCCCCCTACAATCAGAACAGCCCAGCCAATGCTGAGACCCGGAAAAATTACGCTGAGGCGTACACTGCCCTCAAAGCCAAGGAAACGGTGAAATTCTATTATATTGACAAATCAGCATTTGCCTTGTTGATGTGCAATGAGTATGGGTATGTCCCCAAAGGCTCCAATGACAGGATGGCTTGGTGTGCTGCAGTCTGCGCCACAGCATACTCAATGGTGGCTCTCCTTGGTCCAAAGAGGGTCAAGCTGTATCAAATGATACTAGGCTCCCACAATAGCCAGACCTTCCTATCATTTCTCTGATTGGTCCAGGAGCACCTGAGGCACACAAGCCTGGGCTTCACCAACGTAATTGTATTGGACAATGTTGGTCTCCACAGGGTGGCAGATATTCTTGAAGAATTTCCATCAATTAACACCAGCATTGCAGTGGGCCCCCAGCAATTGGCCATGGCAAATTTGCGCCTTCTCTTCCTCCCCGCCTATTTGCCCTTCCTAAATCCCATTGAGGAAGTCTTTGGGTGGTTCAAGCAAGTTGTCAAGCGAGGAACCCCAACAGGGACCAAGGACCTGTTTTATTTGCTGCAGGCCGGGATCCATACCCTCCCAGCTGAGACTGTGGCCAAATTCTATGGCCACGCTGATTTGTTCACCCCCGTGTGCCTAGCCAGACAGCCAATCAATTAAAGGCTTAGTGTGTCCAATTTTTTTATATTCTCTTATTTACTATTCAAGATTTATTAATTATCATTTTATATTTAGATGTCCTCACGCCTGCAATCACATTCAGAAGATCCATCAATAGATGTAAGTTATTTATTTATTTTATTATATATTATTTTATTATGCCATCTGAGGTAATCCCAAACGCTTGATACTGGATTACACAAATAGATTTAAATCACTTTTGTCAAATAAATATAAAATAGTCTTATAAAATTAAACGTAAATTGTAAGGTTGAAATTTATTTTATTACTGTATTATTTTATACTTTTATGAAACCCATTTCTGCAATATATTTTGCAAATCTTGTTTGCTAAAATATTATTTGAAAAATTATTTATAATATAAATTATAGTAGAGTATAAATATATTTATTGATATAGAGATAAAATTAAGTGCACCTGTAATGGGTTTGGCGGTATGTACCCACCCTGCAATGGAGGTGGCACACAACCTCCACTGCCACACCGTGGACAGTAGATACACCTGTATTAAAGTATTTGCACCTGCTGGTAAAAGTAAGGATGGTGAGGTGGGAATGGAGGAGCAGCTTTTCTGATGGGGCTGCAAACCCAAAGATGCCAGCCAGGACCAGGGCTTCCTGAATGACGTGATCCACCAAGTTGTACCCAGGGGGGACCTTCTTCCTGTCCAGTGAGAGCCTGGCCTTTTCAATCCCAATTAGGACCCTGTCTAGGTCCTCTACACTGGCGCTCATCCCAAAGAAGAAAAGATAACCAAGGTAAACAACAAGGTGAAGCCTTTGTCCAGCAAAGGCTTCTGTAAACTTGCACAGTTTGTTGTATACAGCGCTAATCTTCTTCTCGTGCTTGGTTTTGGCAAAGGTCAGCTCTATAGCTGCAGGAACCCCTGTCTTGTTGGCGCTCCAGGCCAGCCTGAAGTCCGCCAGGAGGATTTTTGTCTTCTTTGCGGCTGTTGCGTCTGCAACAGCCAATTTTGACACTGAGCGCCCAAAGTTCTCCAATAGGTAAGAGATGGTATGCTCCACCGGGAAGCAGAAGCAAGCAGCCGCATGATCCTGGCCCATCTCTGGTATATTCTTGAATGAGAGCATTGCCAGGACGTCCCAAACAAGCTCAATGGAGTTTACACAGTAAACTCTACCGAGGTTAAACAGGTCCAGGCAGACCAGTTGGGCATCCTTGTAGGCAGTAACTGCCCACTCAGATGCCCCCTCACCATACAAAAGCCCAGCCAATGCCTCCCTGGACATCAGGAATGTACCATGGATCCTGTCTTCAAGCTCCTGCAAGACAGGGGGGACAGGAAAAGCTTCCTTGCCACATGATTAGCATAGTTGGCATAGAAGGTGGGGGGACAAAAAGGACCAGGACCCGGCGGAGTTCACCATCAATATCTTTTAAAAAAAGGTAAGTATTTAAGAATTTTTATTAATTATAATTTCTTAGGTTACCTTCTTGGGTTTCTTTCTTGCCGGCGGCTTCAGCTGGCTTTGCCATTCTTGGCACAAGCAGTTGTGAGGGCAATTTGGTATCCTCTGCCCTGACACGCTTGGCGGGTTTGAGGTGGGCATACATCTCCAGGTCATCAACCCAGACGGACGGCACGGAAAGATTGTATGCCTTGAACTGGAGCCCCTTGACCACAGTTTTTTGAATATTTAGTAAGCGCTCAATTGTCTTCTCTGGGGTGTCTGGCATTTTTGACATTAGTGCCTTTGCGGACACCTTGTCAATTTTGTCCCCAGTGAGAACAGTGGACTTAACCTTTGCTTTGACCTTGCAGTCAATGTCCTTTATTTTGGCAATTTCCAAGTCAAGGCCCTTCAGAAGCCTTTCCAATTCTCTCATTGATTTTTTACTAACCTTTCCATATGTCTTTATAGATTTTGTCTCAATAAATTCTGTAAAATTTTGATACTGTTGCCTCTTTGTTTATTCCTTTTTGTTTTCCCATTTACTACATTATCCCATCTTTTTACCCATTGTGTATATGTTTTACGCTCATCTCAATATGTGTTGTTTGCTTTTTGTTGGCAATGTTTCCTTGATTACCATATTTTTTTGGCACTTGACATAGTCCCTTGTGAAAATAGTAACAACAATTTGATGATCAGCTAAATTTGAATTAGAAAATTATAGGTTACTTGTATTTAGATAAAGTTGTTACTGATCCAAATTCAAACCCTTAATGATAAACTTTAAGCTGTCAGGAGCCAAGTGATAAAGTGATTGTTGTGACATAAAGGGTCATTCAATAATTCTTTGATGCATGTGTGCTAATTAATATGATTGGCTGGATGTTTTGCCATTGTACGCCATTGGGCTGTGGCAAGTTGTTGATGGACTAGTGCTAACCCAGCAGCTGATTGGGCACTAGTCCATCAACAACTTGCCACAGCGGCAATGGCGTACAATGGCAAAACATCCAGCCAATCATATTAATTAGCGCACATACATCAAAGAATTATTGAATAGCCCTGTATGTCACAACAATCACTTTATCACTTGGCTCCTGATTGGCTTAAATTTTATCATTAAAGTTTTGAATTTGGATCGGTAACAACTTTATCTAAATACAAGTAACCTATAATTTTCTAATTTAAGATTAGCTGATCACCAAACCGTTGTTAATATTTTCATAAGGTGTGTGTTTAAGTGCTAAGAATAACTGTGTTCCAGATCTAGATACATGGTATAGTAAATATATGATTTTATAGAAATAAGCTGAACATAAAGAATAAACCAACTGTAAACAAAGAGAACATGAACAATTGAAATTCAAAAAAAGATAATATAAATAGAAAATGTTTGGTGACAGGGGTTTATTAGGGCAGGGGAGAGTGATGCCTAGGAGGCAGAATAGCGCAGGAAGGAAGACGTAGAGGCAGTGCTGGCCTGGAGGGTCTGGGATTGGATGGGTTGGGCTTGCGGGTTAGGGGTGTTGGTGGCAGGGGTGGAGGCAGGAGGATTGCGCGTGATGGCCGCCTATACTGCTCATTGTACTCCTCATCAGTCATTGGCTGGATGGGCTGATAGGTGGCTGTGGAACAGAGTGGGAGGTGCTTATTCTTGTGTGATTGGTTGCCCATGTTTACATGGAAAACCTTTTGCGCAAACAAGTCAGCCACCATTTGGTGACCAAAGAGAAAATTGTGATCAAGGACCCCAAGATAGAGGTCGTTGAAAGCCTGAGGGCAGCGCTCCGAGAGTGTATCTCCAATATTAAAGAACACAACATCTGCCAGATGGACGTCAGCGTGACCAGCTGGGTACACAGAGGCCTGGTGCCCGCGTTCCTGGAAGGCCTTGAGGACGATGGAGCTTCCCTCCATCTGGTGGCTCAAGAAAACCCAGTATTTGGAATTTGAGCCATCCCAGGAGTCAAGCAATCCACCGAGGATGTGGCTGTATGAGTACCCATTGATGAAATCAGGATTTTTCTGATAGTAGACAAAACCCTTGGCTAAAACAGCCAGAAATGCACCAATGAATGTCCCCTTCTTGACATTCTTCCTTACATTCTTGGTGGTGGCTTTTCCTTGCTCACCAAAATTTTCAAATGAAATCAATAACTTGTAGTACAAGACAAACATGATGTCATCTGTTAGACTTGTCAAGCATCTGACCAGGATTGATTCAATTGCAGTGTCATATGGGGAATCCTCAGCACCATCCCATTGGTAGCCGGCAAAATTTGTAAGAACCCTAATTGAAGCCACCTTCCCATACATCCAGAGCTGCACCATGGTCTTGGAGACCCATATTTTATGGTGTGCAAGCTACTTCTGGACCTGGGTCAAGGGAAGCTTGGGATCCCGCTGGAGGAGGTCAAGCATGATTGGGTAGGCCTCGCTAATCTGGGACTCTGGGGCCTTCTTTGGCTTCTTGGCCATCCCAATCAGATTTCCCTTATTCATCAGGTTGTTGAATTATTGCATGACAGTAGCCCGGGTGAATTGTAATTGGCTGGCTATCTGATCCCAGGACAGACCCTGCAGGTTGAGTGCCACAATTTCCTGAAGAATTTGGGCAGTGATGATTTGTCGCTTGGGGTGCTGGGCTGGGGGAGCCGAAGCCTGATTGGCTGTAGGGGGGCAGGTTGGCTGGTGGCAGGGAGTTGTTCCAAATCAAGGTTGTCATCCTGATTGGTTGGTTGATGGGCAGCTTGTGTGGGGGTGGGTACAGGAGCAAGGGCAGAGCTAGACGCTAAGTGACTCTCAAACAAGTCAAAGCTATATGGGTCAGGGGACAGTAACAGGTCAGCTTCCTTGTTACCCGCCTCAAAGGCTTGGGTGTAAACAGGTGCCTCCATGTTCTGAGCCTTGCCTCCATTGAAGCTGGTCTGGCTGCTGCTGGCTTGGCTGCTGGCACCGTCAAAGATATTGCTGTTAAAAACCATTGTAAAAAACCTAGGATAAAATCACTAAAAGTAGAAATTTTAAAATTTAATGATTTATTTTTATTGTAATCTCAAGTCCATATTTGGAAGGTTCTCAATACCTTTTCATACAAATCTGGAGCCATGAAAATGGATAAAATGCCTCTGTTCCTAAATTGGATAGCTGTTGATTGGCTGTTAAATTGATATTTTCTATTTTAGGCTTCTCATACTACACATCTTGTGTGAGTTCATTTTGTTTTGTGCTTTTGTAATCTTGCTTCTGGATTGCTCAAATTTTGTTTCATTTTGGTCCTTCTGTTGGTGCCTCATATTAATCCTGCTTGTATTATAATATACTCTGGAATAGCATCCATCCATTTCACTTGTTGTGTCAGTTCATTCTGTTTGTGATTTGAACTACACTGCTTGATGTTTGCTTTAATTTTGTATAATGGGTTAGTGAAATTTTGTTTTTGGTTTGACAGTTCATTTATTAACCAAAAATATTTAAATTAATTGAATCCTGAATCTTGCGTGACTTGGATTTTGTTTGAATCTGAAATCATTTTGTTTAAATCTGAAGTATTTTTGCTTGTTACCATAGCTTTTAAAACTACTGTATTTATTTGATAGGTGTGATATAGACATATATTCATTACACCAGTACCAAGTGTTTGGGATAGCCATTATGGGCTATAATAAAATAATTTAATTTAAAATAAATAAATTATGAACCTTCATCAATGGTGCTTCTGTATGTGATTGCAGGCTTGGAAACATCTAAATATAAAATGATCATCTATAGATTTAAAAAATAATCAAAAGATAAATGTATACAGTAGTTTTTAAACCTGTTAAAATAAACAAAAAATCTCATTCTAAAAGCAAAATCAAGGTGGATCTAAATGTATTGTAATTTAATATAAATTCCTTAATTTTTGATTTTGTTTTTAGATTGAGATTTTTTGTTTATATCAACAGGTTTGAAAACTACTGTAATATTCAGAATTGTTAAGCCCTTTAGTTGATTGACTGTTTGGCAAGGCACACAGGGATGAATAAATCAGTGTGGCCATAAAACTTGGTCACAATCTCTGTTGGAAGGGTGTGGATCCCAGCCTGCAGTAAATCAAAGAGGTCCTTGGTCCCATTTGGCATCCCCCACTTGACAACTTGCTTTAGCCACCCAAAGACCTCTTCAATTGGGTTTAGGAATGGGGAATACATGGGGAAAATAATAGGTACAAATTTGATGTGGCCAATTGTTGTGGGCCAACTGCAGTGCTTGTATTGATTGTTGGAAATTACTCAAGAATATCTGCCACCTTATGGAGTCTTACATTTCCAGCACAATGGCATTGATGAAGCCCGGGCTTGTGTGCCTCAGGTGCTCCTGGACCAATTGGAGGAATGATAGGAAGTTCTGGTTGTTGTAAGATCCCAGTATCATTTGGTGAATCTCAATCCCCTTTGGATCAAGGAGAGCCACTATCAAATAGGCTGTGGAGTGGACTGCAGCACGCCAAACTAATCTGACATTTGAATCTTTGGGGACACAGCCATAGTTGTTTTGCATATATCAGGCAAATGCTGATTTGTCTATATAGTAGAATTTGACAGTCCTTTTTTATTTGACCGCAGTGTACACCTCTGTGTAGTTTTTCTGGGTCTTGATATTGAACAAGCTGTTTCAGTTATAGGAAGATACCCTGAGTTTTTCCTGCAAGAACCACAGACTCTTAACCACATGGTAGTAAAAGAAAATTGAAGCCTCAATCCCAAATGTTGAGTTGATCATTGACTGTATACAGTAGTTTCCAAACCTGTTGAGATAAACATATATTATTCAGTTTAGAACGCATGAACTCAGTCTAAAAACCAAATCAAAAATCAAGGAATTTATATTAAATCACAATTGATTTGGATCCACTTTGATTTTGTTTTTAGACTGAGTTCATGTGCTCTAAACTGAATAATATATGTTTATCTCAACAGGTTTGAAAACTACTGTATATGCTAGTTCAAGATGACAGTCTTGGTTAATCCACTGAAAAATTGCCCATTTGTACTCCTTGTTGAGCAGGGTCAATATGCGCAAGAATTTCTCTTCTTTTAGAACTTGCCTGGTATTGATGAATTTGTTGAATGCTTTACTGGTGTATTTGGGATCCATCCCAACAAGAGCCGTGGCCTGTTTGTATTCACCAGATCCCTGCAGCAGCTTGAGAAGGATGATTCACTTTATGTCAGGGATGGCCTTCTGTGTGGCCTTTTTGATGCAGTTTAATTGGAATCCTGCTCAGCAACAACACAGGGCATAGGCACCTTGTTGTAGAAAGCTGCAACCTTATTTAACACCTCCTACCCCTCCATAGTTCTATATAGTTTGGGCTCTTTGAAATCTTCTGGGTCACCATCACTGATATAGGGCTCATAGCTAGTGTCAAGAACAGGCTTAACCTTCTTCATAATGACTTTTGGGACTGATTCCTAGCGGCACACTGGGTTGAATACAAAAGAAATAATCTCAATTTCCTTGTTTCTAACTTTTTTGGACGTGGCAACCTTGATGGGCTTCCAGGTCAGTTTAGAGACCTGAGGTTTGATGCTCTGCACCCTAGCAGCTTGTGTTCCTTGAACTGACTGTGTCGGTGCAGCATCACTATCAAACTCTCCTCTCCCATCCCCTTTCTTAGTAGGCACTTGCTTTGCACTAACTCTGTTCTTTGATCTTTGGGGCTGACCACAACTACAGCACACAACAGGTGCATTAGTACTCTGTTGTTGTGTTCCTTCCATTTTGAGAATTTAATAAAATACTAAATAAATATCAAATAAGTTACTCCCTAATTTTAATTTTTGCTTTTATCTGAATATGGATATTTAATTAGAGTTTTACCCACTCAATATCCCAACCATAGATTTTTTATTTTTTATTTAGTTTTTTTGGTTTTACAGCACCCATTTTAGAATACCTGAAATAATTTCCACATATTTTCCCATATTTTACGCCATATTTAAACACCCAGCACAAATTTTTTAAAATTTATGTTTCAGATCCTGTGCCTTATTTTAGACATCATTGTAACATTTTTTATTACAATACATTGCATGCACTAGTTGAGTGTTTTTGTTTAAATGTCAAGTTGCTATAGTGTTTTGTTTTTGGTTCTAGTTTTGGCTCACCACATATGAGTGCATTTTTTCACCAATTTACATAGCAATCATATGTACACCAAAGGTCAACTCAAACCATTTTTTTTAATTCATGTGCTTCAGTTTTTATTTTGAGTATTTTTGTTTGAAGTGTGAGCACTTTGTTTCTCTGTTGACCCATTTTGTCTATCAATTCCCAAAATCCCTGTTAACAGAGTGTATATTTTTCACTGATAGTTGGAATTTGCTTAAATATGAGTTCATTTTGTTTAATTTCTGAAATATTTTTGGTTGTTATAATACCTTTTAAACTAATGTACTGAAAATGACAGGTCTTTGCCCATAGACAAGTTCATATAGGGTTTTGCCTTTCTTTTTGATTGGCTCAAGCTGGAAATACCATTGGCGCTGTAGGGAGCATGTCAGCTCAGAGTTGTGAATTGTTGGAAGATAATTTACTGAGTGCTTCTAAAAGAACTGTTTAACCTTCCACTCACCCATTTGCTTGTGGGTGATAAGGGCTTGGAACTGTATGCTTTATTCTGTTTTTAGCAAGGTAGATGTTGGTATCAATGACAGTGAGTTCTTTTGCTCCATCTTTAATTAAGAGGTCAGGTTTTCTAAACTTAGCTTTGATTTCTTTGCCAATAAATTGTCCTATGTCATTCCCTTTGTATTCATTTGTGGGTTGTGCCATAGGTCACTTAATTGCTTAGTTGATGGCTGTAATGATGTATTTTTTGCCTTTGTTCTCTACAGGCATGGGTCCCACAATGTCCAGTGCCCATACATTAAAGGTTTGGATGATTGATACTGGAATCACTGATTTGGGGGATGCCTTGGAGTGCACATACTTTTCACATACTTTGCATGATTTGAGCACCTCTTTGATTTTGTCTAACATGTTGAACCACCAGTAAAAAGTCTTAAGATATCTGTGCAGATTCCTACTACTGGTTTGGCCCAAATCTCTGTGCTAACAAAGGATTGTGTCAATCTTTTGAGTTGACAGTACATAGGGCACTGTATTGCCGCTTGATAATATGTGGTGTATAGTATCATATACGTTTTTGAGCATGTGGTTGTTCTTAAGTACTTTCTTGTGAACATCTATTAGTGTACCAGTTGGAAACCTCTTGGAGATTTGCCATGATTAATATGGGCCAATCAATGTCCTTTCCATTAGTGCATAGGAGATTTTTACAGTATAGCCTTTATAGGGTGTTGTCAGTAAGTAGATCCTTGCCTTGTTTATATCCAACTATTATTGGATACCTTTGTATGAGGTTCATCCATTAAACTTGTTGTCTAGATAGATGCTGTTGTGTTTTAAAAAATACCAGTGACTTGTGGTTGGTTAGCACTTTGAATATCTGTGCACCTTCCAAATATTAATGGCACTTCATTAAGCAGTGGATGATGGATATCAGTTCCTTGTCATGTATTGGGTATCTTTTCTCATCTTCAGGAAGATTTCTTGATTCATACGCCACAGGGAGGGAGTCCTTTTATGTGGTTTGAATTCTATGTACTCTTACTATTGCGTAGTTAGAGGCATCTGTCTCCAGTTCATAGAACCCTTCATGGTTAGGGTACTGGGGATGGGGGCAGTAAACATCCATTCCTTTAATTGTTAGAAATACTGCTCTCTTAGTGGTGTCCATAATAAATTATTGTTTTGCCAGTGATTGCAGACAGCAGGCATTTAAGGCTCCCCAATCTGGGATGAACCTTCTGATATTTGCAACCATTCTCAAGAATTTTTGGAGTTCACTCTTAATATGTGGTGCTGGCATGTCTGTGATGGCTCTTATCTTCTCTGGGTCTGGCTTAATACCATCTTTACTAATAATGTGGCCTAGGAACAGAAGTTTGATTGAGAAGAATTCACACTTGTAAGGTTTGGCTACAAGCTAGCTGTCTTTGATTGTGCTGAGTATAATGAAAATTCTTTCCAGTGCCTCTCTTTTTTGGGGCTGTAGATGGGTATATCATCTAGGTAGACTATCGCTCTTTTTCCAATGTGGTAATATAAAAATTTGTTCTGAAGGTCACAAAGATACCGGGGCATTTATCATACCAAAGTTGAGGACTACACATTCAAATGAGATGTAATTGGTTCTGAATGCTGTCTTTGATTATTTTCATGCTTAACACAGATTTTATGGTATCCTGTTGTTAAGTCAATCTTTGTGAAGAATTGTGATCCTCTTAAAGCGTTAAAGAGGCTTTCAATCAGGGGCAGGGAATATCTGTTCTTAACTATGAATTAATGAGCTCTCTGTAGTTAGTGACAAGGTGCAAGCCTCCATCTTTCTTAGCCACAAAAAAAAACTGCTGCACCAAAGAGAGATTTTTATGTTCAAATGAGTCTTTTTTCCAGGGCCCTATCCAGGTATTTTTTAGTGTATTGTCTTCTTGTGGTGTCAAGTAATAAATGGGGCATGCTTTCAGTACACTTCCCTTAAGGTCAATTTTGTGTTGGATACCTCTATCAGGTGGTAAACCTGGTGGCTTCTCCTGGAATACCAAAGAGAAATTATTGGACAAATTGTTGGCATATGGGTACCTGTTCATGTGAGTCATCCATGTTTTTGAAATGATGATTTCATATGTGCAGGTGTTCCAGTTAATTTTACTGGCATCATTTTCTTCTTTTGTCTCAGTAATCTTTACAAATATGTGATCTCTCATGAGGGTGTCAAGGTGAGTTGGGTATACATGGTGATGTAATTCTTCTTGTTGTATGGCAAGTGTGGCATTGTCAGGCACAGTAGTTTCCATAATGCTAGGAATTATCTGTCCCAACCAAAAAGCTAATAAATTGGGAAAGCAGTTAAAAAATTTGACAGAGTTGATGGATCTAAATCAAACCATCAACTGAAAATGGGTTACTGCCGCCCCATTTTTTCAGAAAGTTTGGATTACTCAGAGCAAATTGACACTGATATATAGAGATAATATGAGGTTCACCTGATACAACCTCATTTATCAGAACAGTCATCAAAAATTAATCACACAAGGGTTTTTTGCATTCTGGACAAGCTACTATTTGGAATGATGAGAAGGAATAGAAGTCATGGATTCAGGTGGTATTTCTGAGTAAATAATTTTGGTACATATTAAAATTTTTCCCATTGTTCAACTCTTAAGAGTTTATTTCTCCTTAAAATATACTCAATAAACTTAGCTTATCTCCTGATTTTAACATCTGTTAAAATGCATCCTGTAGTGGTTCTGCTTTGCTACATTCCCTAAAATTTGATTTTAAATTGAATTGTAACTGGAAGATGGGGTCCTGCTCTGGGCTCTAAGTTTTCTATGCCTTCCAATGTTACGCCAACCCCCGCCAATCTTGGAGTCTTTACTAATGAATCTGAACCTGAGACAGTTACTAACTCACATTGTCTCATGTTCTATTCAGAGGATTCTTTGATATTGTTACAGGCTATTTATCTAGGACTACTTTGGTTGGGCTTAATTATCTTATTAAATCCCAATGTATCCTTTGGGAATTTCACTAACCGGTATTTGAAGCTTTGGTGGTGGCTAATCATCAACTCCTTATGGATTTGGGTGGCTATTACTCACCACCTGGAGACCTCTTCATACTACCCAGTAATTTCTGTCACACTGCCACAGTCAATGTGAGGGTTTGTCTTTCTCATCCAGTCTAATCCAAGCACTACATTGTACTTAGATATTGGAATGCTGGAGCCACCAAGGATAGTTTCTACATCCCCTATCTTTTCCCGGAAAGGTTTGCCTCCTTTATGATCAGGGTGCTTTGGTTACCTGCCATGATAACTCTCTTGATGTTGCTCTTGATTGTAGGTAGTTTCATGGGGTTGGCAAATTTCTTGTTGATACAGGATTAGTCCACTCCAGTGTCAAATAGTGCTGTGCCCCAATATCTGCAAAAACAAAAGTAATAAGTGAGGAGTTTATTTCCAGTTTGGGCAGCAAACAATATGGGATCACTGGAGGGTACTTGGATTATGGTGATTGAATCCACGTCTTGGTCCCTGTACAAGTCTTGTAAATTGGGGGAGGGTGGCTCACCTAAGCACTCCCCTGAGCTTTTCCCTCCTTGTTGGTATCTTCAGTGCTTTCCTGGTTGGCTTGGGCAGTACAGTTATCATTTCAAGGATGGGTGTTATTGGCTCAGTTATTCTGCTTACTAGGTCGAGGGTCCTTCTTTTCTGTGGGGCTCTCCTTTCTCTTATTGGTTGCATGTAGATTGTCAGATTTTTGAGCTGTGTGTTTTCCCTCTAGGAATACATCTTTGAGGTTCTTGCAGAGGTTCATGTCAAACTGATGTCTTATGTGCATGAGGAGGCCATTGTAGAAGTCCAATTGTGGTCCGGGTTTGTCAAAGTTGATGGTATCAGTAGTGCAATCATGTAGGTCTTTGTATGCTGCAATGTACTCCTCAATGGTTCCAGTTATTTTTAAGGTCCTGATTATATATCAGGATCACACCATCAGAGTTCTTTATGGCAAACTTCTCTAAGAATTTTTTTTGAACATGTCCCAATCTTCATCATGATCAGGATGGTGTTTGAACCACTTGCTCACAAAGCGGGAGGCAGCCTGGGTAACCTGTAAGGCGATTTCACTTGACCAGAGTCTTTGGGGATAGCCCACTTGTATGAACTTGTTTTGTGTGCTTTGAATCCAGAGATTGGCTTTTCACAGTGTAGTCCTGAGAAGGTTTCAATTTCTGCTGAGTGAAGACGCTGAAATACAATGTTGGGTATTTTGGGCATTTCCTGGAGTGAGTTGGGTTCAGGACTCCTTACGCGTTAAGAAAGGTTACTGTTTGGTTGGTACAATGATATTGTTGAAGATAGTATATCCTGGGGGGACGTCCTGGCCTTCTTCATATCTTCTCCAGCCAGTGAAGAGTGCCATCTGCTGGGTTCTTTTCTTTGGAGGATTTTTCTTTAAGTTGCATAGGTATGGATAGCCTACCTGTGTTGCCACAGTTGAGTATATACTTCTGGGAAGTATAATAAACAAAATAAAGGGGAAAATTAAGAAGAGAATGATACTTTATTGATATGAAATATAGAATAATATATAGTGTCATGGAAAGCCACATGTTGTCCATGTATGTCATGGTAGTCATGGGGCTTGTCCATGTAGTGTTCCATTTAGGATTTGAAAGGGTTGATCCCTGTATTAGATGGGCAATTGATAAGAGTGCCACTGGCTTAATGATTAGTCAGAAATCACTTAGGGAATTACTTTCTGAGAGGGAGTAATTGTAGATGCTGCAACAGCTGCCCTGGAATAGAATTGGGCAATTTCCCAAGAGATCTTGTTATTTCTAAGTTAATGGTGTGGATCCACACTAGACCCTTTGTCTTCCTTTTTGAGACAGCCATTGTAAGAATTCAGACTTTTTTAACAACATCTTTAGTTGTATCTAAGCCTGTGCTCAACCATCACCAATGAATCACTATTTTCCAAGGATAAAAAAGATACAGCTAAGATTGAGATAATAGTTTTATTGATGAGCCTAAACATGAGGGGATTAATTTGCTTGAAATGATATAACTGTGATGACCTTTATACCCATTTATATGAAAGGAGATGATAAGGGAACTATGTTTAAGCAAGATTAACTCATAACTGAAAAGGAAATACATTGTCAGGAGTAAGGTTCTGAAAGCAGGAATTGAGGGCTTTTGGTCGATACCAGTTTGGGCTGAAATGGTTCAGGATCTGCAGAAATATAGGCAACCAAAGATTGTAAAGGAGAAACAAACAAAAGTCTTGGCATAAACATCAACAAAATATTAAATATCAGTTGAGACTTAAATTCTCAGCCCTGGCAACCATTGATTAAATTAATTTCAAGCTCCCTTCAGTTATGATTTGAAGTTTGGTTCTTGGGTTTGACAAGCCCTCAATTCTGTGTTTGTTAATTATTTCATACCGTTTTAAGATTGTGAAATCAAAGATTATACCAAATTATGCATTAGAACCCCACATTTCTGATGGGCGTATCCCTCATCTGTTTGATAAGTTATGCATAGCACGAGCTGAATCATCTGTACCCAGGATCTAGAATCTGTAGATTGAAATAAATAAAAAAAAGTGGCAAATGGAAGGATTGGTTTTTGCTAAATATCTTATTTTTAACTCATCTGAGCTACTTGCATCTACAGTTTGAAATTCGGTTGTTGGATTTGACAATCCCACATTTTGCCCAGTAGGTTCTAGATCTACAGTAGGTTTAGTCATTTCGAGTTTGTATTTATCACATTTGAATCATTCAGAATTAATTATCAGGTTTAATTTTGGTAGTATGTAATTCATTGTTTTCAACTGTTTGGAGTTCGAGTTTCATGATTCTATTCAATTTTGTGAATAAATCATTTTTTTAATTCACAGATGTGATCAACTATGGCTATTCCAGCCAACTTAACTGTATTCGATTTTATCAGGGTTTTAACTCTAGGTTCGTATAAATTTCTATTCGAAACATAACTGGTAACGATAAATTTAATTAAATCTCGGGTTCAAACCCGACAGAAGCTAAGGCCCAGCTCGAAAACTCTTCGATTTGGACGCTTTCACTTTCTGGGAATTCGATTTATTCAAGCGTAACAACCCCTCAGCGAATGAACACTTGGGAATTGCTTGTTACGTGAAACTATTAAGCTGAATTGAAGATAACCTGCTAAGGATGAATAGGGCTCCTTGAAATCAACTGAATCCTTTCAATAGTCTCATTTTATTTAAAGTTTATATGGATCTTGTGCCGAACTCAGGGGTTCACGAAGGGACAGCTTTGATTTTCTTTGTCCAATCATTTACTCATGAATGAGAATTATTGAAATTATCTTTCCTCAAGCTTATTTATTTTAGCAATTATTTAAATTTAAATGATGCTCAGACGATCCTATCTCTAGATCCTATTGGCTATAGGCCATGCTGCAGAATGCAATATTAGATCCAGCCAACCATATTGGTGTTGCGGATTGGAATCCAGCGACATCATAAAACACTATCTAAGCTTAAAGTAGGATATTAAGAAGCCTAAGCTACAAGGTGACATAAAGTTCTAGCCTTCCAGGTTGGCGGATCGAGAGCGAGCCTGTGCACTATCTATTTGCACCCTCCAGACAAAGGAATCCAATGTGGCAACTGAGCAGCACAAAGTACGATACGGCTTTAACTTTTAACTTCAGCTTTTTACCATAGACCATAGAGAATTCAAAAAAATTTAAATATCGGTTCAGCCTCCTTGTAAAAAGTGAATAGATTTGTTTTAAAAATACTACTGCAGTATTAGACAGAGCCAATGATGACTGCCTCGCCTAATGGCTCTTCCAATATAAAAGACAATAGTGTTTCTCAGGTACAGCAAATATAGATTTAGTGGGATGGCGATTCATTTTTACTATTTCAGGATCCATCTGTTTCTTTTACCCCAAGCTCTCCAGTAATTCGGCCCTTTCCCGTTTCTGGCTCTAGCCTTGGCAGTGAAAAAATTAGTTTGCCTCCTGAAGCTATCGGCGTTAGAGTTAAAGTCCCAGTGCCACACACTATTCCTCATCCTATCCCCACCCCGTATTCTCAAGGTTATGTAGGGACTTCAAATTCTTTCAGCCCAACTTTTGCCCCCAAATCAACCCGAGCAGCTTCCCTTGCTTCAGTTGCACATCTTAGTCTTGATCCTCTCGGGGGAGGGTTTTCATCTTCAGTTGGAAATTCACCAAGTCGCTTTCAGCGTATGAGACCTGGTTCTAGCTCTTCCCTTGGCGGGGGATGGACAGGCCCAGGAGATATTTGGGGCAATGAATTTCCTCCATCTGATTTAGCTCGGTCTCCCAGCTTTTCAAAGGATACTGGGTCTCCCTATAGCAATCGTGGTTATCTTAACTCACTCCACGATTCCTTTCTTTCACGCCCTGGAAACTTATCTGAACCCTTCAACCCGGGATTTTCCCGTGCTCGCACTTCGACCGGAACAGACTTCAGACCCCAAATCAGAAACCCCATGTCGAGCTTAAAAGAAGAATCCCCCTTTTCAGATCGCCGTTTGAGCACCTCCATGTCACCCATGTTTGGTGCACCAATCGATCGCTCCTCCCTGTTCCGTGATTACTCAGGTTCTCCTCAGTTCGGTTCCTCACTTGGTCAACAGGATTACGATAGCGATGTTCCTTTCCTTCTAAACCCGACAGATTATTATCGCGCTGGGTTTGCTCGCCGTATGTCACTTACCCCTAATTTTGGGCCCTATGCTGCGCCATACGATGATCTAGCATCTCAGATGGAAACACTGTATGTCATGGTTGCTATGCATTCTTGAACTTATGTTTTACCATTCTAACCTTGTATATTTTTGTAGTACTTTAGAAGAGTATCAGCACATTCTTAATCGGCGTCATTCTGTTGCTGCTTCAGCATTCCCTGTCAGAAAGCCTTCTCAGATGGAGTCCGATCAGTTCCATGCCCAACCCCAGTCTCGCCTTGATACTCTGGAAGAGGACCTTGATGACCAGACTGAACAGTTCACCTTGGATCTTGATCTCCCCGAAGCTGCTAAAGGAGCTCGAGATTCTCAAGCTGCGGAAACGTTTTATGTTGTCGAATTCAAAATTAATAGAACCGATGTATTCTACATTGCCACTGAATGCACCTCTGTGATCAAACTCGGTGATAAAGTAATTGTACAGGGTGATCGCGGAAAGGATCTTGGTACTGTGATCCGTGAGGGCATGTCGATTGAAGACTACAAGCAGGAGTTTGGCTACTTCGCTGCTGGACCTGATGGATCTCAAGCTACTAAAGAAGTCGAGCCCAAGAAAATCTATCGACTTGCTCTCCCTCACGAGATTGCAGCTCTTCCTTCTAAAATAGACGACGAGGAAAAAGCCTTACAGCTCGTTCGGACCAAAGCTACTCAGCGGGAGATTTACATGAAGATTGTAGACGCTGAGTACCAATGGTAACAACTTTCCTTGGTTTTAAGCTGACGTTTTTAGGGATAGACGCAAGCTGACTTTCTACTTTGTCTCGGACCGGCGCATCGATTTCCGTGATCTCGTGCGTGAATTGTTTAAAATCTATAAAACGCGCATTTGGATGTGCGCCGTTAACCGTTAATCTCATGCCTTAGACAAGACCCAACTGCTAATCCCTTCCCCTACGCTACTGGCTGCTATTTGTCCTATCTCCTGCTTAACAGATGCTTTTAGGGTTTGTGCCAACTGCTTTTGTTCCTCCCAATTTCGTATTCTTTAGTCTCTTGTCCTGTATCCTCGCGTAGAGTTTAACGCGAGACCAAATTATTATTTTCATTGCCTGTCTCACTTTACTTGTAAAATGATGATTTCAGCAGTAGATACAATATCTTTCTCCTGGTTAGCAAATAGATCTATGATAGTATTTTACTTTGGAATTGCGTCTTCGCCTGATTTTCTTTTTTGCATAAATTTAAAGCAATGCTATATAATCCATCATTCTTATTTGCTGCATGATTTAAGCGTTATACTTGTCAGAATGCATTGTTTCTGAAATCCAAGTTTGAACTTACTCAGACGAAATATTACTTTGACTAAGCATAGTTCTGATACAAGGATATTATAGTTAGCATGGTTTGAAAACCAATGGATACAATTTATCCGCTGCTGATATTCGATACAAACTGGGTTATTGATAAATTAACAGCTTCAATAACTTAAATAATCAAAAGTTTGCTCAACATAGTTCGTAGGAATTGGATATGTTTCTAAGTATATACAGAACATTTCTCATAAAAAGTTGGGAGTTGATTATTGGATTCAACCCCAAACAATAAATGCCAGCTTCCAATAAAAAAGCCCAGATCTAAGGCTTTTTGATCTTTTGGAGTTGCTTCTATCAATCTCCCTTTTAATTGACTCTAAAGGTTTCTAGGGAAATCTTCATCAAAAAAGGCAATTTAAAATTTCTACTTCAACGGTTCTGAAATAAGCGATACAGATATTAAGGATAACCCAATGTCTTCTAAAACACCTGCCTTTAAATATGGGCTACCGTAGGAAATATTGCCCCAAAGTCCGGTATAAAAGCTCCGGTTTATTTACTAGAATTATAGATACCAGATTTTCATTTGCTTTTCCAAAATAAAAATCATACCGAGTTCCCTAAGGTTCAATTCTGCTTCGATAAGTAATTGAACTGTCGTGTATATACTTCTGGGAAGTATAATAAACGAGATAAAGGGGAAATTTAAGAAGAGAGTGATACTTTATTTGATATGAATATAAGGTATTATATAGTATCATGATAAGCCACATGCTGTCCATGTACGTCATGATGGTCATGGTGCTTATCTGAGTAATGTTCCTCTTAATTCACAAGGCTTACTCAAGTTGTGTTCCGCTTAGGGTCTGGATTGTGTGATCCCTGTAATAGATGGCCAAATGATAGTAGTGCCACTGACTTAATGATTAGTTGGTAAGCCATTCAGTGACTCATTCGGTGAACTACTCAGGGTGTTAATTCCCCAAGAGGGATTAATCAAAGATGTTGCAACAGAATCAACAAAATTTGGGTTTGGATCTCAATTTTAAGATATATCAACTCACTTTGTTTTTTAATTGAATTTAAGGAACTCTGTTTACAACATTAACCAATCTCTTCTACCTGTCAATAAAACAAAAAGTTTGATTCAAAGGCTCTGAAATATACCAAAAATCCAGAGCCACTCTATTGACTGCTTATTCATAATGTAATTATTATACATGAAATAAAATAAATAAGATCATATATTAGACATTTTAAAACTCTAACTGTCATGGCCTGGGTGGCTCCCAGGGGAACCTTTGGTCAAGGGGAAGGGTCAAGCCTGGAAGGCCCAGTAGATGACAGGGGCCATCTGCATCACATAATTGGCAGCTGTGGCCCAAGGACGCCACACTCCCATGTGGGGTATCACTTGCTCAGTGAGCCCCAGCATGGTCAAGTAGGCAAACCTAAGCTTGCTGTAATCATATGATGAAGAGGAAGGAACAAGAGGAAGTTCTCCTGTGGCAGTGCTCATGGTCAGACTTGGCTGGGCAAGTTGGTGGAGCAGAGGAACACCAGAAAAGGAGAGGCGCAATGCAGGAGCAGGAATTATTTCTTGGTCCAGCACTCTAAGATATGGGGTAAAGGCCAGCGGTGGTTGATTGGAGGCAGCAAGAAGTTGCTTCATTTCCCAGCACTGACATTGGTGCTGGAGGTACTCTCTGTTTGAAAGCACCAGCAGTATAAAATTTGTGATAATGTAATAAACCCCTGCAAAGTATAAATGCTCAGTGTGCATTAAATAACAAAATTTTATTAAATTAAGATGTCAACAAAGAAAGTGGATGCCAGTGTTCCCAGTTATATCCTGCTGGGAAACTGCAATTGGACTTACTGATAACTTCTTATTGGCTTTCAATGAATTATTCTCAAGTTGGGCTCCATTGATGACTCCTGATTTTCCAGTTAGATGAATTTTTTCATTATTTTTGCCCTGGGGAAGCTGGCAGGGGAATTTTGGGCCATTTGGCAACCCAAGTCCCCATTCCTGGGATTCAGAGGGTGTGAGCCAATTAAAATATTTTTTGCTTGGCTTTGGGACAGTTTCCAGTTGACCTCAGGTTTGGCCTTAACCAGGGTTCAATTCCCCACTTGGAATTAAAGTTTCCTTTTGGTTAATCTGCGTGAGCAATGACACAATTGTTTGGTGGCACAATTTCTCAATTGCAGGCATTGAACCTATGCAACATAGTGTTTTGTCTGGCCCATTCTGGGCCCTGACATCATCCCCACCATAGTTAAGCTCTTAAAGATTAACTCTGGATGCCCAGTCTTGTATGTTGTCAGGAGGACACTAGCATTGGCAAGGTTATCTTCAGGTTCCCAGGTATTCTCTTTGGGCGGGTAATCTTTCCATTTGATCAAGTAGTGTAGTTGTCAATATCTCATCTTGTGGTCTAGAATCTGTTCAACATCATGCTCTATAAAGCTTCCTACTTTGAGAGGGGGAGGGGCAGTGCAAACAATTTAATGAGGGTGTAAGATACCTTTCTTCTTGGACAATAGCAATTGGTGAAAGATGTCATGGATCCTCCAGTTAGACGGGAGTTCTAACCTGTAAGCTACTTCTCCTATGTGTTGCAAAACTTTTTACAGTCCTGTATACCTAGGGCTGAGGCTTGCACATGGCGCTGTAGTCTTGATATCCCTGGCACTGAGGTAAACCATGTCCCCAACTTCTATGGATGGTCCGGGGCTTCTCCTCTTGTCAGCAAAGTCTTTGTAGGTCTGTACTGCTTGCTTCATGTTTTGGGCACACTATTCTTGGGTATTATGGATGGTAGCCACCCAATCTTGTCCTTCAGGGTTGCTGGACTCTTCTGTGGGAAGGTGGTCCCAAGTAGGGTCAAATCCTAAGTTGGCCTTGAATGGAGATATTCCTGTAGAACTATGGTCTTGATTATTGTATGCAAATTAAACCATGGATAAGTGTTTGGTCCAGTTGTCTTGCTCTGTGTTAATGTAGCATCAGAGGTACTGTTCCAATACTTGGTTAACTATTTCAGTTTTTATGTCACTTTGGGGGTGGTACGCTGTGGATAGTGATCTCTTGATTCCCAGGTCTTGTAGGATTTGGGCTCAGAACTTGGATGTAAACTGGGGGCCACAGTCAGAGATAACTACCTTGGGTAAGCTGTGATTCATGAAAATGTGGTCCCTAAAGAGAGTGGCAGTCTCTTTGGCTGTCACATGAGTGGTGGTAGGAATAAAGTAACCCATCTTTGTGAATCTATCAACAATCACAAGTATGATGTTGTAGCCCTTTGACTCTGGAAGCTCTACTATATAGTCTATATATATTGACTTCCAAGAGCCTACTGCAATTTGGAGGAGTTGGAGAAGGCCTTCAGGTTTTCTTTGCTTGGTTTTAGAGCAGCCACATATTTCACACCCATTAATGTATGCCTCTATCTCCAGTTTCATTCTTGGCCACATGTACACTCTTTGGATACCCTTTAAGGTCTTCGTGCGGCCTGGGTGTCCAGCCATGGGGGAGTTGTGGTACTCCTTCATAATCTCCAATCTCAGTGAACCTTCAGGTATGTAGGTTTGTCCATTTAGTTTTAGGAATCTTCCATGTAGTGAGTAACCTTCTCTGTAATATTTGCTGTCAATGTTCTCCGCAAAGTCTTTCATGACAGTAATGCAGTGTTTTTCCAGGGTCTGAGCATTTTGGATTTCTTCTTTCCTACTAGCCAGGCCTAGAAATAAGAGCATGGGTTCCAGCATGTGTGAAGATAGTAGCAATTGGGTGTTGAACTCCTCTATCTCTTTGGAACTGGGGAAGAAGTCAGCTCTTTGACTCAAGGTGCTGGGTACAATGTTTATCTTCCTGGGTTTGTAATTGATCTTCAGGTCGTAGTTGGCTAGGAATAGTGCCCATCTGGCCTGACATTGGTTGAGCTGTTGTGGTTTGACAAAGTAAGTCAGATTCTTGTGGTCTGTCATGATTTTCACTGGGTGGGCGGTGTCACAAAGCTATCTTCTCCAATGTTTCAGGGATTGGATAATTGCCAGTATCTCTTTGTTGTATATGGGGTAGTTCAGTTCTAGTGCAGTAAACTTCCTGGAGTAGTAAGCTACAGGGTGAAGCTTAGTATCATGCCCCTCCTGAAGCAACAACCCCCAAGGCAAAGTCTGAGGCATCAGTTTCCACCACAAAGAATTTGGCATAGTCAGGCATAGCAAGAACCGGTGCAGAAACAAAGACATCCTTAAGTGTATTGAAGGCTGTGCGTGCTGTATTGTCCCACACAAAGGCATGCTTTTATGAGGTCAGGAGGGTCAAAGAAAGGCAGATGGAAGAAAGATTTTGGACAAATTCTCTGAAAAAGTTTACCAGACCCAAGAAGCTCTGTACTTTCTTACAGTTAGTGGGCTCTGGCCATGATGTGACGGCCTCAATTTTGTCTGGTGACATGGCAAAATCTCCTTTCAGGACATGGTAGCCAAGGAATTCTACTTTGTCTTGAAAGAATTCACACTTGGGTAGCTTCACAAATAATCCATGATCCTGGAGTCTCTGCATTACCATTTGTAGGTATTTCACGTGTTCCTTGGGAGTTTGGCTATAGATGAGGATGTTGTCTAGGTAGGCTACACAGCACTGATACTTCAGGTCACCTAGTACTACGTCTACCATGGGTTGGAAGGTGCTGGGAGCATTTCAGAGGCCAAATGGCATAACCAAGTAGTCAAATAGCCCTTATCTGGTTTTGAAGGTCGTTTTCCATTTGTTTCCAGGCTTGATACATATCTGGTTGAAGGTGTCTCTCAAGTCAACTTTGGAAAAGATGTTTTCTCCAGAGAGCTGATCTAAAAGGTCTTCAGCATTTGGAACAGGATAGCAGTTCTTTACATTAATCTTGTTGAGATTTTGGTAGTTTACACAAGGCCTCAATTTTCCACCCTTTTTCTTGACAAACAGCAGGGGAGACAAACAAGGGGGGTTTGGATACGCGGATGTAGCCTTTCTTCAACATGGTGTCTATGTATTCCTTGAGAGCCCCCCTGCTATTTCATGTTGCATTCATACACAGGGCCATGTTTGGGCTGGGTTCCAGGGATCAAGTCAATAACATGGTCAAACCTGGTGTGCTTGGGAAGGGCTGTGGCCATGGTCTTGGAGAACACTGATTTCCATCTTTCTAAGCAGGCAGGTATTTCTCATTTACAAGGCGCCATCACCATGCTGTTCAATAGGGGAGATGTTTGGGTGATCACATAGAGTAGCTTCCAGGTTGTATCTGCATGTACAAATTATGCCTGTTGACTGACATAGTCAATATTAAACTCATGTTCTATCCACTAATCAAACCCCAACACCACAAGTTGGGGCAACTTATCCATTACCAAGAATCCGACCTTGATCTGGGCAAGACCCAGCTTCATAATAACGCTTCCTTTACTCTCAAAGGAGATGTCAGTAGACTTATTCCCTAGGGTGACCTGGGTGGGTTTATCTTCCGATTCTAGTCCTATTTTCTCAGCTAATTCTCATTCAATATAATTGTGGATGGCTCCACTGTCCATGAGAGCTTTTATCTTCAACTCCTGGTCTGAATACAACAAGGTGGCTTGAACAATAGGGTAAGACTGAGAAGAGCTGTTTATTGCAGAAATTGTAGGGTTCTGGGCAGTGGAGCTTCTTGTAGGGCAGTCTTTGGACAGGTGGCCATTATGATGACAGTAGAAGCAAAAGCCTGCTCAGACGTGGTACTGGTGTTCTTCTGGGGCCATGTTCAGGCAGGGGGTGCAGCAGCTTGGTTTTCTTATGGCTAGTAGTTTCTAGGGGGGCTCATACTGTTGGGACTGGCTGAAATTCATCCCGCGGGCAATTTCTAGGAGTTTGTCCTTGGGGAGGTTGCAGCAGTGATGGCGCATCAGGTGGCAACAGCACCCATGTTGACAATAATAATGTTGACAGTGGCCATGTCAACACTTT